>JBBPBX010070664.1:4605-18529 GCA_038048925.1 Garcialebias charrua | reverse complement strand
TCAAGGTTTGTGTGTGAAAGAATGAAAGGTTTAGAACATGATGGTGGCATCCCTCGATGGTGGCACAAGAAAAAGACGAGACAGAGCTGTTGCAATCTGATCATTTTTATATTTTAACGTTTGGCACATGTAACACCAGCACTTCAGAGATCAACGGAGAACAAAAAAAAAAAAAGTCCTGAAATAATATTTTATAGCAAAGACGTTACAATAATAATTTACATTTTCTGTTTAGAAAAAAAAGAAAGAAAAAAAGAACCAGTTTGTTAATTCGACAAGCACATTTTCCAAAGTCGAGTCATGTGATCTTGAAAATGGAAAAAGCAAAAACAACAAAAAAGATACAGTAATGTGAGCAAAAAGATGTGAAGTCTCAACCTTTAGTATTTCATTTGAACATACAGTATAGTACAATGAAAAATTGGACAATACAGTACTATTAAAACTGATACTTTAAGTATTTCAACATAAACACAACACATTAAGAAAATAGATTAGATTTAGCAATCTAATTGATGAAACTTCACTAAAAAAAACAGGGTGCGCCACCCAAACAACTGTCTATTAAAAACCCTCCCAAAATTCAAACTCATATCAACTAAGGGAAATCAACAACTTCTTAGAACTGAGTTCTGCTGATTTCTCAGTGGTATCAGTATACATTAGATCATTATCTTTTTTTATGAGTCCAGGAGCAGGAAGCAGTTGTACATGCATGGCAGAGACCTGAGAAAGTAAACAAAGAGTTGTTGTTAATAGACTGTTCTGTCGTTACTGACAATAGTCACATCAACAACCAGTTTGTACCAATATGAGGAGCTGATTGAGAAGAAACACCGTGAGCGTTGGCCATTATGGGCACCTGGCAAAATGCATACACTCATTAATATGATTTTATGAATATTACGAGCATGCAGCTGTCTGATGAGGCAATTAAGTGTAGTTGGAATGGGAAATTGACTAGAAGTCTTCCTACTCATTTGGAGACGTGTTTGTGTACAAACTTAATGAAAACCGGGTAATAAAAAAGGGGCATCAAATCTACGACGCTTCTCAAGGTCAACAGTGCGACACATTTCTATTCATATAACACTAAAACTTCAAAACATCCACATTTGTGTTGCTATTTTGTTGAAATGATTTAAAGCTATTGAGATAATAAAGAACATTTTAGAAAAGAAGGTGGCTTTGAGAAAGACCCAGATCCTAATTTGTCACCTGGCACTGGTTGCCATGGAGACAGATTATTATACCTTGATGAAGCCCATGGGAGATAGAGATGGATGGGGTGAAAATGGAAAGTGGGTGGGTAGTTACAACCTTCACTGTGTGTGAATGTGATTTGGCAGGTGGTGTGATAGGCACCATTTGCAAAAACCCTCGTTTAAACCGGTGCAACAATAGAAGCTGCAACTCCCCTCCCCCACTCCTTCACCTTCACAATGTCCCCTTCATGACCGGGCACGAGACTTGGCGGGAGGTAATTGCGAAGGAGGGAAAACCTGTCTGCTCTGCCTAATATGTGGGTGGAGGAGAGCAGGTAATTGTCCATGGCAGTGGTTGTCAGCTTAGTGCTTTTAATAAAAAGGTTCCTTAGATAACAAAAATAGGAGGAGTTTGCATATGAAAGAGCTGCAGAAGGTTTAGGCTTGTTCCTTGGAGCAGCATTTAAAGTGTTTACAGTATATGCATGTCCGAGACCTTTATGAACCCTATTTAAACTACTGTCAGCTGTCTGCAAATCTGATGCCTCCGATCAATTAGAAAGCTCTGTCATTACCTTGTTGCTGTAGATTGTATTAATTTTATTTTTTATTTATTTTGTAAATTTATTCATTTCAAAGTCAAAAGAACACAAAACATACAATTTACAACACCACGTAATAAAAAAATCAAACACTATATGAAATGAAAGGAAGCAGAAGAAGATAAAATCTTATTATGTCTGCCCCTTCTTTAACAAAATTAATTCAAACAATTAATTCAAACACAGTAATCCACACAATAAGTAACTCATCATACTTTACCATATATAAAATTTTGATACCAACCAATTTATATATATTTTTCCAGAAACCTAATTTTAACCATTTTCTTAAACAAAGTCATTGATTTTGCAGCTTTAATATCATTTTCTAAACTATTCCAGACTTATTCCATAAATTAAAGTAGACCTACTCCTTAAACTAGTTCTACGCTGTGGCATAACAAAAATATCTGTACCCTTAAGATTGTAAGTACTTTTCCTTTTTACAAAAAAACGTTTGAATATTTGAGGGCAATTTGAAGTTTTGAGCTTTGTATAATCCATCCATCCATCCATTTTCGTCCGCTTATCCGGGGTCGGGTCGCGGGGGTAGCAGCCTAAGTAGGGAGGCCCAGACTTCCCTCTCCCCAGCCACTTGGAGCAGCTCCTCTGGGGGAATCCCAAGGCGTTCCCAGGCCAGCCGAGAAACATAGTCCCTCCAGCGTGTCCTGGGTCTTCCTCTGGGTCTCCTCCCGGTGGGACATGCCCGGAACACCTCACCAGGGAGGCGTCCAGGAGGCATCCTAACCAGATGCCCGAGCCACCTCAACTGGCTCCTCTCGATGTGGAGAAGCAGCGGCTCTACTCCGAGTCCCTCCCGGATGACTGAGCTTCTCACCCTATCTCTAAGGGAGAGTCCAGACACCCTGCGGAGAAAACTCATTTCAGCCGCTTGTATCCGAGATCTCGTTCTTTCGGTCACAACCCAAAGCTCATGACCATAGATGAGGGTGGGAACGTAGATCGATCGGTAAATTGAGAGCTTTGCCTTTCGACTCAGCTCTCTCTTCACCACGACAGACCGGTACAGCGCCCGCTTCACTGCGGACGCTGCACCTATCCGCCTATCGATCTCACGCTCCAGTTTTCCCTCATTCGTGAACAAGATCCCGAGATACTTAAACTCCTCCACTTGGGGCAGGACCTCCTCCCCGACCCGGAGAGGGCATGCTACCCTTTTCCGGCTCAAGACCATGGCCTCGGATTTGGAGGAACTGATCCTCATCCCGGCCGCATCACACTCGGCTGCAAACCGCTCCAGCGAAAGCTGTAGATCACGACCTGATGAAGCCAATAGGACCACATCATCTGCAAAAAACAGAGAAGCGATTCTAAGGCCACCAAAACGGATCCTCTCAACACCTTGGCTGCGCCTAGAAATTCTGTCCATAAAAGTTATGAACAGAATCGGTGACAAAGGGCAACCTTGGCGGAGTCCAACTCTCACTGGAAACGAGCCTGACTTACTGCCGGCAATGCGGACCAAGCTCTGACACCGGTCGTACAGGGACCTAACAGCCCATATCAATGGGCCTGGTACCCCATACTCCCGGAGTACCCCCCACAGAACCCCCCGAGGGACGCGGTCGAATGCCTTTTCCAAGTCCACAAAGCACATGTAAACTGGTTGGGCAAACTCCCACGCACCCTCCAGGACCCTGCTGAGGGTGTAGAGCTGGTCCAGTGTTCCACGACCAGCACGAAAACCACACTGTTCCTCCTGAATCCGAGGTTCGACTATCCGACGGACCCTCCTCTCCAGAACCCCTGAATAGACCTTACCAGGGAGGCTTAAGAGTGTGATCCCCCTAAGTAGTTGGAACACACTCTACGGTCCCCCTTTTTGAATAGAGGAACCACCACCCTAGTCTGCCAATCCAAGGGAACTGCCCCTGATGTCCACGCGACATTGCAGAGTCGCGTAAGCAAACATATCATGAAAGACCCCACTCATCCAGCACACACACTCTTTGCCCCACTCCCCTCAGGACGGAGGCTGAGAAGCATCAAATGTAGAACCACTAGACTGAGGAACAGCTTCTACCCTGAGGCTGTCAGACTCATGAATAAATAAATAATAAGAATAATCACTGCAAAATATCACAACATGCTGATGCTGGTCTGTTTTCTTGTTGCTGTGTTCATCTGTGACCATCTGCTCATACTGACTCATGTTCGTGCTGCTGTTTATAATGATGTTTTTCTATTACATTAGTGCTTAGTGTATTTCTAGTTGATGTTCCTCCATAGTCAGATCCTAGATGTTATTAATGTTTTTCCTCTCACTTTTTGATGTAGGATGTAACTGGGACCCTGTGTACATAATCTCGTTTTCATCACATGTACCACATGCGGTGCAAATGACAATAAAGACTCTCTGACTCTGACTCTGACAACCCCACAACATCCAGAGCCCTGAAGCTAGGTTTATAGTCGACGTGTCGCGCAGCGCGCGAGGGTGCGCACGCGAAAAGTGACGCAATATCGCAGTCCCCGCCCCTGCGCGTTGGCCCCGCGCATGGGATTAGCGCGTGTCGTGCAACCTCTGAATTTTTTAAACTCCGCAAGCCTATGCGCGCGCCGTGGGCGCTACGATTTGATTGGCAGGTCCCCACCGACAGCCTTCACCCTCTTCACGCCGGAGCCTGCAGCTGTTTGCGCTGCTGTGGTCGTGGAGACGGTGTCGCGACGCATGGAGGAATGTTTTGTGACACAAATGTATTAAATTCTCCTTCATTCCTGATCTGGAGTCGGACTTTTCTTTTGTTTTTTCGCCAAAAGTCACGTGATCGCTTTCTCCTCCGCTGACTCCATGCATTAAAACCGCAAATAAAGACAACAGTTCAGCACGCGAGCGGAAAGCTATTTGTTTTTGTTGTGTGATTTCAAACAGTTCTTCTTCTACGGTAGATTTCTTCTTCTACACCTTTCTTGCAACATATGCACAGGTTTTAGAGGGTACTGCCTCCTGCTGGTCCGTAAAAGAACAGCACTTTGCCATGCGCCACCGTGCGTCAACCATAAACACAGTGGCGAAACTGTGAACGCATTTCACCGCACGGCTGAGTGCGCGCGCGGCGCGCACGCTCCAGCCTGCGGACCAAAGCGCGAGTCTAACTCAGCCTTAAGGAACTCAGGGCGAATCTCATCCACCCCCGGAGCCCTGCCACCGTGGAGCTTTTTAACCACCTCGGTGACCTCAGCACCAGAGATTGGAGAGCCCGACCCAAAGTCCCCAGGCTCCGCTTCCTCAGTGGAAGACGTGCCAGTAGGATTGAGGAGGTCTTCGAAGTATTCCGCCCACCGACTCACAACATCCCGAGTTGAGGTCAACAGCACGCCATCCCCACCATAAATGGTGTTGGTCGCGTACCGCTTCCCCCCCCTGAGACGCCGGATGGTGGACCAGAATCGCCTCGAAGCCGTACGGAAGTCATTCTCCATGGCCTCTCCGAACTCCTCCCACGCCCGAGTTTTTGCCTCAGCAACCACCCGAGCCGCATGCCGCTTGGACTGTCGGTACCTATCTGCTGCTTCCGGGGTCCCACAGGCCAAAAAGGCCCAATAGGACTCCTTCTTCAGCATGACAGCATCCCTCACCGCCGGTGTCCACCACCGGGTTCGAGGGTTGCCACCACGACAGGCACCAACAACCTTGCGGCCACAACTCTGATAAGCTGCCTCGACAATAGAGGCGCGGAACATGGCCCACTCGGGCTCAATGTCCCCCGCCTCCCTCGGAACGTGTTCAAAGCTCTCCCGGAGGTGGGAGTTAAAGCTCCGTCTTACGGGAGACTCTGCCAGACGTTCCCAGCAGACCCTCACAATACGTTTGGGTCTGCCAGGTCTGACCGGCATCCTCCCCCACCATCGGAGCCAACTCACCACCAGGTAGTGGTCAGTTGACAGCTCCGCCCCTCTCTTCACCCGAGTGTCCAAGACATGCGGCCGCAGATCAGATGAGACAACAACAAAGTCGATCATCGAACTGCGACCTAGGGTGTCCTGGTGCCAAGAGCACATATGTACACCCTTATGCCTGAACATGGTGTTCGTTATGGACAATCCATGACGAGCACAGAAGTCCAACAACAAAACACCACTCGGGTTCAGATCAGGGGGGCCGTTCCTCCCAACCACACCCCTCCAGGTCTCACTGTCATTGCCCACGTGAGCGTTGAAGTCCCCCAGCAGAACAAGGGAGTCCCCAGGAGGCGCACTCTCCAATACCCCCTCCAAGGACTCCAAAAAGGGTGGGTAATCTGCGCTGCCGTTTGGCGCATAGGCACAAACAACAGTCAGAGCCCGTCCCCCCACACGTAGGCGAAGGGAGGCTACCCTCTCGTTCACCGGGGTGAACCCCAACGTACAGGCACCAAGATGGGGGGCAACAAGTATGCCCACTCCTGCTCGGCGCCTCTCACCAGGGGCAACTCCAGAGTGGAAGAGTGTCCAACCCCTCTCAAGGAAACTGGTTCCAGAGCCAGAGCCATGCGTTGAGGTGAGTCCGACTATTTCTAGCCGGAACCTCTCAACCTCACACACTAGCTCAGGCTCCTTCCCCACCAGAGAGGTGACATTCCATGTCCCAATGGCCAGCTTCTGTAGCCGAGGATCAGACCGCCAGGGTCCCCGCCCTCGGCCACCACCCATCCCACATTGCACCCGACCCCTTTGGCCCCTCCCATAGGTGGTGAGCCCATGGGAAGGGGGACCCACGTCTCCTCTTCGGGCTGTGCCCGGCCGAGCTCCATGGGTGAAAGCCCGGCCACCAGGCGCTCGCCAACGTGCCCCACCTCCGGGCCTGGCTCCAGAGTGGGGCCCCGGTGACCCGCGTCCGGGCGAGGGAACATTTTGTCCATTTATTTTACTCATCATAAGGGGTCTTTGGGCTGCACTTTGTCTGGTCCCTCACCTAGGACCTTTGTATAATGTTAAAATAATATTAAAGTCAACCAAATCATAAAATTTCAGTAGTTTCAATTTGCAGAACAAAACATTTGATGGATGGTAATAATGTTTTCTAGTGATAATCCTTATAGCTCTTTTCTGTAAAATAAAAATAGGTTTAGTTACAGTTTTACACGCTGTACCCCAAACCTCAATACAATAAATTAAATGCGGGAGTATTATTGTATTGTACAGCAAATGCATTGCTTTATCGTTTAATAGATCTCTAACTCTATACAGCACTGCAATAGACCTAGATATTTTAGTTTTTACATAATTCATGTGTTTTTTCCATGACAACTTATCATCAATAATTACACCCAAAAACTTCACCTCCCTTACCCTACATATCGTAGAACCATCAATCTTAAAAGGAACATCAATACTGTAGTTATATTTTTCTTACTAAAAATCATATAATTAGTTTTTTCCAGGTTCAATGATAACTTAATTAATTTAAACCAGTATTGCATTTTAACAAATTCAGTATGTATCAACTGACAACATTAATGATGATGTCAGACAGTGAATTTTTTTAAAATCATCTCTTTGAAAAAATCTGAAAACCCTGTGGACCTTCAATCGCTCTATAAAATATTTATTTCACCTTTTGCTGCACCTCCAGCAAGAGAAGACTGAATAATAAATACCAAGGGCTTCATCGTTTGGGGCATCAATCCACGGAAATTAAGTTTTCAAACCATCTCCTCCTTCCTCCTCTGTTCTCCACCTTGTAAGAAGCCCTGGCAGCACTTTGCATCGTTTAAAAAGCTTTTGGGCTTTCATAATAAACGCCACTGGTTTTAAATGGTCCCCTGCCACATCATGAAAGGAAAGGTGAAGGGTTCAGCCGGTGTCGTTCAAAACAACTCGTTCTGCATGCCAGAACCACTCTCGCTAAATCCCAGTGACCTTATGCTCTTTAATTGCACCTCCTGGGAAGAGGTGGACAAAAGAAAAAAGAAAAAGAGGGTGAAGCAGGGTGATGGAGCAACCGAAAAAAAGAAAAGAGTCAACAATTATGACATGAACGCAGAAAAACATAAAACTATTTGTCCTAGGATAAAAGATTGTTACAGTTAGATTTGTTATGGACGAGGTGAGAGTAGGGTCGCAATTGTGCATAACAGCATGCGGCCAATCCCCTTAACAGCCATGGGACCTCTATTGTTGATGAACAATTTTCTGGTGGGAGGGGCAGCAGTTACACCCAATGTTCCCTTTTTTTTCAGCACAATCACGAGTATTCTGCTGGTGAAGATTCTTCTCAGTCATCCAGGACATGATAAAATCAAAAAACGTTCAATACAAAAACAACTGGACTCATCTTATCTCAGCCTTTAAAACCTGAACCACACTCACTGCTCTTTGAATTGAGAAAGCTCCTCGGATGAAGAGCGAAGCGTCTTCTGTTACAAATAAAGTCCAGTTGTTTCTGTATTGAACGTTTTTTGATTTAATCACGAGTATTGTCCCAAGCATCTGTTGGACCATGTTTTTCCTGGCTTGACATTTAATGCTGCATGTGCTTCAGTTGGTGACCCACATAAGCAGGCACAGGGGTAATGATGATGTTCACAGAGGGATGAACATTTCTTTTAATCCCCACTTAGGATGGAAGTGGTTGGCTCTTATTTCCAAGCAAAAGAGTAGAGTAACAGAAGTGCACAAGAACTCTTATAGTCAATTGCATGTATGCAGTTGAGCAAAAGAGGCTTCTTTGGTTTGTTGCTCTGCATTCACTTTTGTAGTGTTTTAGTTCACTTTCAAAAAATTAAAGGGCTATTAGTAACAAATATTTAAAATATTACGTATTCATAAGATACTAACAGACTAAAAGCAAGGGAAAGCGAAAGGACACCGAGCTGATTTTATAGTTAATTATTTGTATAATTGTGATAAATTATGTATATCGGTATGTTTTAAAGCTTTTTATTTAACGGCTGAAACAACCATTAAATACTTATTTAATGAGCCTCTTTATTTAAAACTCAATCTTACTCAACCTGTTTTAAAAAATCTAAGCACTCAAATCTGCTTAAAAAGAAGCAATAAAAGTTTTTTATTTATTTTTATTTTTATAAAGCAACCTTGATTAGCATTTTACTTGAAGTTTCTCCCATGCTGTGAAAAAAGTGGCTTTGGAAAGTTTAGTTTTGAACCATTCATAAATACTTTGTCTGAACTTCTAAAGAGGTTAGCACAGAAGGCTAACGCCAAATTTACACTACATGCGGTCCGGCTCCGCCCCGCTCCGCAGGTCGCAGCTGAGCGAGTCCAATTTCCACTTCCTCCGCTCCGCTCAGGTCCGCCTGGATGCGCCGCTCCGAGACGCATGCGCGGGAATTGCGAGATTGCGCGATAAATCAAGTGATAAATAAGTAAGTCAGAACAAAACAATTCATTCGGTGGAAGAAGGAGAACAACAGTAGAGACTGCTGCCTTGATCTTCTCTCGTAAATGAGCGACAGGACATGGTTTGAGCAACAGGAAGTGATGTATTACATTTCAGAATAAAATACTTTATTTATTTATTTATTTCTTGTATTGCGTTTGTAGGCGTAGTCATAAATGATAGTTTGACAGCATTTTTGTACAAATAAATCCGTATAGAGCTAGGATTAGTCCGCCCGTGGTGATTTTATTTTGTAAATACGGAAGTTGTGCTCGTTCCTTTTCCTGTTGGTGCGACGTAATCTTCAAAAGTTGACTCCGGCACAGCTCCGGTGTCCGGCAGAAATAGAAATATTTCTAATTTTGACGGACTGCCGTCCGCTCGTCGCAGCTCGCTGCCGCCGTGCGGAGCCAGTGTAAATTCTGTCATTGATTATAATGGGTGCGTATTTGCTGCGGAGGTCGGACCGGAGCGGGGCGGAGCCGGAACGCATGTAGTGTAAATTGGGGGTAAGTGATACGTCCGCCACCACATTTTTACTAAAGCTAAAAGAGAACAAACAACAAGGTTTCAAGGACACAGATCGACAAAGTTCATTAAAAGATTGGTCTCCAGCCTGTTCCCAGGTTGGTAACAAAGAAAAAGTGTACTGGAGATTGTCCATGAGCAGCCTCTTCACAATCCGCTTTGTTTTTAGATCAGAGAAGGCAGCTTGCTCATAAGGAACACAGTGATAAAAAATTAATAATGTAAATAAGCTGTCTGTTCTGAATTATTTCTAGTTATCTGGCCGTGCAAATTTCAACAGACAACACTCACAGTAACATTTTTATTATTTAAAAAATGCACAACTCAGTATCTTCACTGCCATGTGCTGATCTCTTTTTAGCTTCAAAGATATGGGACTGCTTTTTTTAAATTTTGGACAGGGAAAAAAAACGGTATTTGTGAAGTGCAGTGATCGCCAATGAAATACCAGTCATCCAGGGCTTTTTTTTATTTATTTTTATTTTTTCTATAACAGATTTTTGTTAAATCTGATTGTAACTCTACCTCTACGCTTACCTCTTGACCTTAATTTAAAGTCACAAGGGGTAGTGATTGATTTACAGATACTAGTGTGCATGATTAGTGTCAGTATTTTGCAATGCATTGTGGTTTGCATAATAATAAGTTCATGCTCAATAATCCAGGTAAAAAATCCAATAAAGTTAACTCCGGTCATCTGGATTTTTATTTTATTTTTTTACTTTTCATCCTTCATCCAAAGGACTTCATCAGTCCAAGGAACCACAACAACCTCAGTCGCATAAGCAGGGCACTCACAAAGTGGACCAACCAGTTTGCTGGTGGTAAGATGGTTTCTAGGTCCCGTCCTATCCCTCGTTGACTCCTCTGAGGCCGTCATAGCCAAAGTGGTTCAAAACATCAAATTTCATGCTCAATAATCCACTAATTAATAATATCACCACCCAGTGACATGCCCCTCTGTGTGACCACAGCAGATGTGAGGAAGACCCTCCAGGGAATCAACCTCTGTAATGCCGGGAACCCACCTAAATTGTCAGAACGCTCCTGCCGCCCCCTTTTGGCCGCTTGTCACGGTCACACTGGGAGATACTGAGACGCGTCTGATGACGCGCACTAGGGGGAGGCAGAGGAGGGAGTCTAGCTCGTTTTCCGGGTCAGTTGTTGTGTTTTCATGCTGTTGGCAGATAAAATCAGCAGCAAGTGACCCCCGTTCCTACTTGAGTGGGTTTTCTACGAGCCGGACTTCAGCTCCGACAGTCTTTGTTGAGATTAAAACTTTTTTTATGTTTGGGGTGATCGTACGCTGGAGCGGACAGCAGCAACCGTTTAAAATGCCAAGTTTCTTACCGGAGTCTGGTTCCAATTCATGGAGGCTCGATGGGGTAAGTTTAAAAAGTCCAAAAAAGTCCCGTTGTCGTTGTGTAATCACATAGCAGAGGCTCTCCCTGTCTGCTCTACCCCTGTCCGAAAAACAAAAAGTCACAAATCTGGGAGTGATAATGGATCCTGCCATGAAACTCAACAGTCATGTAAACATGATCGTCAAATCCTGTTTTTTCCAGCTGAGGCGTCTGTCTAAGCTGAAGCCCATATTATCCAAAAAGCACCTGGAGACAGTGATTCACGCATTCATTACATCTAGGCTTGATTACTGCAATTCACTTCTGTTTGGCGTCAGTCAAGCCACCATTGCACGATTACAACTGGTTCAGAACGCAGCTGCCCGATTTTTAACCAGCACACGCAAAAGAGAGCACATTACACCAGTCTTGGCCTCCCTTCACTGGCTACCGGTTCATCTTCGAATCCAATTCAAAATTCTCATGTATGTCTACAAATCGCTGAACAGTCTCGCCCCCGCCTATCTCTCGGATCTGATACACCCATATGTCCCTCCACGTGCTTTGAGGTCAGAGGATCAGGTACTCTTAATAGTTCCAGAAACTCGCCTTAAGCGCAGGGGTGACAGGGCGTTCTCTGTAGCAGGCCCAAGACTCTGGAACGAGTTACCGCTGCTCATCAAACAGGCCCCCTCCCTCTCGGTTTTCAAATCCCGGTTAAAAACTCACTACTACTCCATCGCTTTCAATGCCAGCTGATTTGTATTGGATCGTTTGATTTATGATCTGCAATGTTTTTATGTTTTTCGTGTTGTACTTCATTGTCTGTGTTGCCTGTTGCGTGTTTGTTTGTCCAGCACTTTGGTGTGGACTTGTTCCTGTTTAAAGTGCTTTATAAATAAAATGGTATGGTATGGTATGGTTGTTGCGATGCGTCGAGCAACGTCAAGCCGCAAAATATCAACTTTTCGATCCGACGCTGCTCAACGCGTAGGTTGCTTCGGACGCGCGGGTGCACGGAAAGGAACTGCCACGTGCCGCCGCACCGCTTCAAACACTCAAAACGCGCTGCTTCACGATACGCCGCACCTCGACGCGTCTCCACATAGACTTTGCATGTAAACCGGCCGCTTCCGCCGCCCAACACGGGTCCAGTGGGTAACCGGCATTAGGCTGCAGACCCCAACAACGTCCCAGGGTGGGTACTGAAGGACTGCACACACCAGCTGTCTGAGGTGATGGCGGACATCTTCAACACCTCATTGTCAATGGAATTTGTCCCCACCTGCTTTAAGTCTGCCACTACTGTCCCTGTACCAAGTGTTCCACAGGGAAGGCCTGAATGTCGGGGGCGGCCGTGGCACAGTGGTAATGGCAGTCGACCCCCAATCGGAAGGTCGGAGGTTCGAGTCCCGCATCCGCCCACCATGTGTTGTTGTGTCCCTGGGCAAGACACTTAACCCCGAGTTGCTCCCGGTAGGTCTGGATAGCGCCCTACAAGGCAGGCTACCACTAACGGTGCATGAATGTGTGTATGAATGGGTAGATGGCTCGTATTGTAAAGCGCTTTGGGGCTCCTCAGAGGGGGCTGGAAGGCGCTATATAAATAAGTTCCATTTACCATGAATGACTACTGACCTATAGCCTTAACATCAGTACTGTAATCATGAAGTGCTTCGAGAGGCTTGTCATGACCCACATCAAGGACTCCATCAACGTCACTGTGGACCCACATCAGTATGCCTACAGAAGGAACCGCTCCATTGCTGACGCCATCTCATCAGTACTCTACATAGCCCTCACCCACCGGGAGAGCAGAAATTCTTACATCCGTCTGCTCTTTCTGGATTTCTCCTCGGCCTTCAACAACATCATCCCACACACCCTGGTGCAGAAGCTCTCCTTTCTTGGACCGAGTCCCACACTGGGGAACTGGATTCTGAATCTCCTGACCAACAGACCTCAGACTCTCAGGATCCACAACATCGTCTCCTACTCCATCACCCTCAGCACTGGCTCGCCCCAGGGCTGCGTGCTGAGTAGGGATGCACCGATCCACATTTCTTACATCCGATCCGATTCCTAAATCTGGGTATCGACCGATACTTTTCCGATCCGATATCAGCCTTCAGGTATAGGAGGCTGTAATAATTAAGTTCTTGAATGGAGAGCACGTATGTTGCACGAAACTCTGTGACTTCTGTCTTAACATTGTGTGAGGTAAACCCAGAGAAGACACTCTGCGCCTCACTACAGTAATACCCAAAATAACGGCATACAAGAGGCAGGTCTCTACCACAGACGTCCTTCTGACTCATGGTGCAGCCCGGAACACTAGTCTAAAATACTACTAAGCATTATGGGAAATCAACACAGTCCCCATTATTTATTTATTTTTGATAGTGGCACTATGAGTTGTAATTCGTGTTGAATTTGATCAACGGATACAGATTTAAACTATAATTGAACACTAAGCATTCTGGGAAATCCCGTTTTTTAGTTTCGTTTTTGATTGTGGCACTGAGTTGTAATTCTTGTTGGTTTTGATCAACAGATACAGATTTAAACAATACTGTACATTAAATTTACATTTATAAATTTGGTGGAGAATGTTCTCTGCACCTGCATCACCGTGTGGCACAGAAGCTGCACAGCTGCTGAGAGAATGGCTCTGCAGAGGGCAGTTAAGGCTGCACAGAAGTCTGTGGGGAGCAGCCTTCCCACTACCTTGGACCACTACACATGGCGATGCAGGGGGAGGGCGCTCCGCATCATGAAGGACTTCACTCATCCTGCACACAGTCTGTTCCAGTCCCTCCCCTCAAGCAGGCAGCTGAGGAGCATTCAGAACAAGACCACCAGGCTCAGAAACAGTCTCTTCCCTGCAGCTGTCAGACTGCT
>JBBPBX010070663.1:0-18529 GCA_038048925.1 Garcialebias charrua | reverse complement strand
GCACAGAACCCTGAGGAACTCCACAAGTGATATCACGGAGGTCAGATTTAACATCATTAATTTGCACGAACTGTTTCCTGTCCTTCAAATAGCTAGATACCCACTGTAATGCTGGTCCTCTAATACCATATTTATTTAGTTTTTCAAGGAGAATGGTGTGGTCAATGGTATCAAATGCTTTTTTTAGATCAACAAAAACACTAACACAGTACTGTTTATGATCGACAGCATTAGTTATTTGTTCCATTAAATCCATGAGAGCCATTGACGTAGAGTTTTTTTCTCTAAACCCATATTGACTGCTACTTAAAATGTTTTGTTTATCAATAAATTGATCCAATCTGGACACAAATAGTTTTTCTAGAATCTTTGAGAACTGTGGTAATAAGGATATTGGCCTATAATTATTGAATACACATTTATCACCATTTTTAAAAAGAGGAATTACCTTTGCTACTTTCATGTTATCTGGAAATATTCCTGTTGAAAAAGATAAATTGCATATATATGTAAACGGTTCAATAACATAACTTATTATTTCCTTTACGAACATCATATCCATGTCCACCCAGTCTTTTGATCTCTTGTCTGAGAGATTTTTTACCATTTTCATAATTTCCTCTTTGTTAGTTCCACTAAGAAAAATACTGTTTGTGCAACTTTTAATTGAATGACACACCTTATTATCTACTTTTGGTATTTTAGCTGCAAGGCTTGATCCAATATTTACAAAATATTGATTAAATTCATTTACGATATTATTCTCATCATGTATTTCTTTGTCATCTTTCACAAAATATTTTGCAATGTTTGTTTTTGCTTTATGACTTTTTAGAACATCATTTATTACTCGCCATGTTGTTTTAGTGTCACCATTGCTCTTGTTTAATAAATCACTATAGTATTCTTTCTTGCATCTTCTTATAATCATTACCAATTTATTTTTATATTTTTTATATTTTTCTTCAGCTTGTTGTGTTCTCGTTTTTAAGAAACATAAATACAAGTTATTTTTTTTTTTACAAGCATTTCTCAACCCTTTAGTCATCCAAGGTTGGTCAACAATATTTCTTTTTCTACGATTTCTTTGCACACAATTCTTTTCATACAGAGCTTCTAAAATGTTCATAAATTCATCATATGATCTGTTAACATCATCAATATACACGTCCTTCCAGTTTTGCTTCTGTAAATCATCTTTTAATTGATCCATAGCTTTTTTTGATGTGTTTATTATTTTTTTCTTAATTGTAACTTCTTTTGTAATGTTTTGATCATTTCTGTAGATAGTGAAAACTGGTAAATGATCACTTAAATCAGTTGTTAAGATACCACCTGTCATATCCCCATTTGTTATATTTGTGAAAATGTTGTCAATTATCGTAGCACTATGAGTTGTAATTCTTGTTGGTTTTGATATTAACGGATAAAGATTTAAACTATACATTGAATTTAGAAATGTGCTGATGTTATTTGAATCCGTTTTATTTCCCAGGTCGATATTAAAGTCTCCGCACAAGAAAACTTTTTTATTTAAACTCTTTTCCAGTAGTTGTATGATTTTATCGGTGAATATTTCTATATTTTTAATAAAAGCTGCTGTCAAACTTTGTGCCTCCCTCAGCTAAGTCAAATTAAATGTCAGATTTACAAATTAAAGCACAAATTTTATTAAATATCAAGAGTGTTTAAGACTAGACTTCTGCTAAAACAATTAGGATTACAGTAGTCCCTCGTTTGTTGCAGGGGTTACGTTCCAGACACCCCCGCGATACGTGAAAACCCACAAAGTACGGACGTTATATTTATTTTAGTATGCATATATATGGTTTTATAAACCCTTCCCACACTCTTTCAATGTTCTTAACAATGTTCATGCTTGGTTATTTAAAATAAACTATCCATGCCGCTTGTGCAGCTCAGGTATAAGACAGACCCCCATACTCCCTCCTTTCTTTTTCCATGGCTGTTGCACATCTGCCTGTTGTGTGTCTCTGGGACACGATGGGGAATGACAGACCCTGGCCCCTCCTTTCTCTGCTGTGACAGACAGCCTCGGAAAGAGGGGGGGGGTCTGTTTTTATACCTGAGTGAGATGTGCTCAGACACTTTTTTTTTTACTGATTCACTCGTTTTTTGCACCTAAGCATTTTCTTCGATATTCTACATTTGTTCACCTGATCTATTCATCCCTGCTCCCTGAGCAGTAGCAATGGACCTTACCAAGCTCCGCCCACAGGGCCGCGTTTCATTGGCTAATGCCCATAACACGTCACAGCGCAGCTTCCACGTGCGTGCCGGTCTCACAAAACAAACGCTACGGTAGCGTTTGTGAGACCGGCACCACATGCTACTTACATTGCTAGCTAGCATACGTGCAGATTTTTCTGCGTCAGGGCTGGAAAAATGCTCCTCCACCGTCAGTGGGGTATCTGTACAGGAGATGTCAGGTACCCTGACCGTATTTGTGGAAGTAAAATTCACCGTTTCCCTATATGTGAAACTGAATGCCTTGCTTGGATCAAAGCTTGTGCACGACCACAAAACTGAACAATTATTCCTTTCACCAGCAGAGAAGGGTTGACCTGCTTTTGAAACCTGCTAGTTAACAACACTCGGTCACGATGAGAGAAAGCCACAGTTCACTGAACGTCCTGGAAGTTGGGAAGAAACAGCTCCGCTAACCCCACATGAGCTAGCTAACGCAACGAGCTCTACTGTCGATTTCACCTAAAACTGCACAAAATCGTGACACGAAGGCTGGATTTTAACTAACACACCAGACGGCTGAGCTCGTTAGCCCTCACAAAAGTCGCTGTCGGCGTGTTTAGCAGCTAAAGCAGCAACGGCTAACCAAAGGAATGAATGGAGATTACAGTTAGCATTAGCTTTGCGACCAAGGCACACAAACTTTTGCCAACAATAGAAATCGCTGATTTCAAAAGTAACCCTCAAAACCATGAATGCCTGACTTACCCAGCCTTGCAGGACAATAGGCATCAGTGATCCTGTCCACAGCTGTAATAATGCTGAGCCTGAGCGTGTGAGGAGCTGATGTTTTCCCCATCAGACGGTAGCATTTGCGGTGACGCGCACGCTGTTTGGAGGCATCGCGTGGATCAAACAACTTGATAACGTCCACAAAAAAAATAACATGAACTTGTTGGTTCCCCTGTCCATTGTCATGGCTGATATTTTGTTGGAATCTGGCAGAAATGATACACTATTCGACTCAAAAATACCCTGCAGTCAGTCGACGCCATGTTTTCTATTGACAACAAAGCTGCGCTTGGGAGACGGGCAGCCATCTTGGAGCTTAGGGGGCGTTTCTGGGCGGAGCTTGGTAAGGTCCATGGGGAAAGACTCCAACCCCTGCCCCCTCTTTCTCTTTCTGAGGCCGTCTGTCACAGCAGAGGCGATGGAGAAAGACGGACACTGCCCCTTCCTTTCTCTTTCTGAGGCCGTCTGATACAGCAGATGTGATGGGGAAGGACAGACCTCGCCCCCTCCTTTCGCTTTCTGAGGCCGTCTGTCACAGCAGAGGCGATGGGAAAAGACAGACCCCCACCTCCTTTCTCTTTCTGAGGCTATCTGTCACATCAGAGGTGATGGGGAAAGACAGACCCACTCTCTCCTTTCACTTTCTGAGGCCGTCTGTCACAGCAGAGGCAATGGGAAAAGACAGACCCCACCTCCTTTCGCTTTCTGAGGCTATCTGTCACAGCAGAAGTGATGGGGAAAGATAGACCCACCCTCTCCTTTCTGTTTCTGAGGCTGTCGGTCACAGCAGAAATACAGAAAGAAAGGGATGGGATCTGTATTTCCCCATCGCCTCTGCTGTGACAGACAGCCTCAAAAGGAGAAAAGAGGGGGCGGGGGGTCTGTCTTTCCCATCACCAATCGTGTGTCGTGTACAATCTTATGTTGAAAACACGTGAAATAGTGAGTTCGCAAGGTCGAACAGCAAAGTATCGAGGGACTATTGTATCTATAAAAAGTGTTGGAACACATAACTAATGAGGACTAATAATGGCCCTCATGCAAGAACCGTTCGTACGCACAGATTTGTTCTTAAACTGTGCGTACGAGTGATTTAGGATCATTTGTGGCATTCAACAATGTTTTCGTATCCTAAGATTTTTTTCAGATACGAACAAAATTTACGTGTGGTCCAGACCTGTCGTATATTTTACGAGCAGATCGTCTGCTGTTATCCAGACGGAATTCCTTCACTAATAACTTCATATTTCGTTATTTAGAAGATATTTAGAGTTTAAAGACCGTGTAAAGTAAAATTAAATTTGTGTTTTGAGTTTGTCACACGGCATAAATATGTGTTATTAATCACCCATATAAATCTGACTGATTAAAAACATTGTTTACCTTATAAAATTAAGTCTCAAATATAAGGAAAAAACATGATTTTCCCAGGGTCTGGAACGGTGGGGGCGTGTCAGCGCGTGGGCGTGGTTTCAGCGCAGTTCTGCAGCTCAGAGCAAGTAGGAGGACCCTCTCGCTCAGAGCTGAACTGTGTGTGGAGGAGGAAGACAGGTTCATCAGTAAACCTGCTCTGTTTGCTCCTTTTTCCAAGAGTTACGCTGTTTTTAGTGCACAAACAACTCTGGTTTTATTTTAAAAGTTGAGGACACAACTATAATTCATAACTCCGCTGTTATGTGTTTAGAAGATGAGCGGACTCGCGCGGCTGCACCCGGTCCGACCCGACACATCGCATGCGGGGGCTGTGTTGGTGATTAAAATAAAGAGTAATCACGTTGATAACTAAGTATGCAATGGACCTGTCGCATTTTCTTAGCAAAAAAGGAGCTTGTGAACTTGTAGGGCACAGGCTTAGCAATAAAAAAAAAGAAAGAAAGAAAAGAAACAGGAAAGGCGGCGGCGGTGTCCGGAGGCTGAGGAGGGAGACGGTCAGTAGCAGGTGCCCTGACCATTAAAACATCCAGGGAAGATGCAGGAACGAGGCATAATTGATTAGCTAGCTAACAATGAACAAAATATCTATGCTATTGCTATCTGATGCTATCTGCGACTCGCGAGTGAACGGCTCCACCCATGCGAAGAACAATTTATATGACTGGAGCAGCAGGGGGTAGGGCTATACTAATGAGGACCGCGTGACGAAACGCGGTCCCGTTTAAAACACGCCTAAAAAATTCTGAAACACACATGTCTTTATACAGAGTTTCATCTATAACTCCAAAATTAATTGAGCTACAATTTTGAGATTTTTTACTCATTTACAACATTACAATTATCACATTTATAATGTTTATTTAAGAAAATGTTGAAATTCACTTTACACGGTCTTTAAAATAATCACGCACCACAATTGTTTTTGACAATTTTCTGTTTGAAGTCGAATTATAAATTTAAATGTAATAATGACTAACAGATTAAAGTATTTAAATTAAAATAAATTTGTTATCAATGCCGTTTTCTAACACTACAATATTAATATGAAGATCTCAAACTAAAACCAACTTAAATTATGAATTAATTTAAGTTTAATTTGTCTCGGTAACGCAGACTTCGGTAACGCAGACTTTAGGTTGACCTCCTCCTGTTGCAGTCATAGAAGTCAGATAGCTCAATGAGATGAGCGTTGCGTCGCAGTTCCGAACCTTATGGGTTCAATTCCCACATGGGACAACGTTTTTTTTTTCTTCTTTTAATTCATTCCAGATTTAAAAAAACACAAGAAAACTATTTACAATACAACAAGAAATAAAGCATAAAGTCTTTTTAATCTGGAATGAATAAATAATCTAAAGAAAGAAGGAAAAAAAATAGTCATACCTTGTGGGAATCGAACCCACGAGGTCTAGAAAAGGTTAGGAGCAGCTAACGACACAATGTTTTACCCAGTGAGCCACCAGGACGTGCGTGTATTTCAAGGTCCACATTCATTATAAACAAACATTCTTTGGCTTTAGCTGGTCATTTAATCCCATGAGTGACGCTGCTAATAAGGACAGATTTTCTTTTCTCGATCTCGGAGAGCAGAACTTCAATCTCCGCACCGGTAGAGTTCTTCTTTTTACTCTTCGCTGTCATTTTATGAACGAACACGTCCTGCTGTCAGAGGCAGGAAACGTAGCCTTATATGGTGTTTTGAGGGGTGGGAATTATGTAAATAACCTCTCCGCGTGCACGCGCAGGTGAATAGAACAGGTGGAATTCATCATACGTACGCAGCTCATTTACACACTTTTCCTGAGGATAGAAGAGTTTGTTGAATCTGACGTGGCATGTTCGTACGAACGCTTCGTACGAACAAAAGTAAGAGAATTTTAGGATAAAAATACGAACATGTTCTTGCATGAGGCCCAATGAGTTTTCCAAAGACATTTTAGCTCCCACTGACTTTATCCTCACAGTTCATTCTAAACCTAATTTAAAACCATAGAATTGTGAATTAATGACATTTCAGCTGTACAAGGACTTTATAGTCTTGCTGTAAAGAATATTTTTCATCCTAATAGGTCTTTTTTAAAGAGGAATACAAATTAATTATCTAAAGACTGCAGTCAAAACCAAGCAATTTAACAAACTTTAATTTTTTTTCCCCATGCAACTTTAACAAGCAATTACACAAATACGAGCTAAATCACCTGTAGGTGAGGCAGACAGGTGATGAGGTCTGCCACTCCTCGGCTGGTAACCGTGGTTCGGTCCAAACACAGCTCCTGCAGCTCCTGCAGGCTGCGCAGCGAGGGGAGCCCTGCGTCAGTCACCTGCGTGTTGCTGAGTGACAGCTTCTTCAACCTGCGTGAAACAAACTATGTCAGTGATCCTTGTTTTAATCCCAACCAGCTGCAGAGTGAGAAGGACCTGGTCATGACGGAGAGCTGGCGAACGCCCTGGTCTGTGATGTGTGTGTAGTCCGTCAGGTCCAGCTCTGCCAGCAGCGACAGCCTGCTGAGAGCCGACATCCCGCTGTCTGTCACGGTGTGGCGTCCAGGGAGGGTGAGGTGAGTCAGCTTTAGACCTGAGAGGAAATCAAACCTCACAGATTCAGCAAAGACTTCACTCGTTTTCTTTCTCTCCCTCAGTGGGGACGTTTTTCAGTGTCCGTTGTGTTTACGAACCTGAGATGATCTCAAGTGTGGAGTCGCCATCAGTTACAGGAATTCCTCCTAAGCTGAGAGACGACAGAGCAGGATGACCAGCGAGGCTCTTTAAAGACGCCTCGGTGACGCCTGTCCCGTCCAGACTCAGAGTCTGAAGGCCGGACATCTCCGCCAGGGCTGCCACGTCCTTAACCTGACACAGAAACACAAAAACAATGACGTCACCAAATCTAAACGGCCCTCTCATCAGGACAAAAAGCTGAAATACCTTCGTTTGCTTGATGCTGAGAAGTCGCAGCTGGGGCACACAGGTGGGGAGCACAGCCAGCGTGGCTTCGGTCACCGCTGTCTGGTTCAGGCTGAGCTGAGACAGACAGGAAGGAGCCGACTGGAGATATGGTGCCATCCCAGCGTCTGTCACTTTGGTCTGATCCAGGGACAGGAAGCACAGGCTCTTCAAACCTTCGAATAAGAACACATTAAATTAATGGAACAATATGGAATTAGAGGACTAGCTTTGCAATGGATAAGAAATTATTTGAAAAATAGAAAACAATTTGTACAAATTGATGATTTAAGATCAAGCCCCAAAAGTGTTCTTTGTGGAGTACCACAAGGTTCTGTGCTTGGACCAAAATTATTTATTTTATATATTAATGATCTAGTGGAGGTATCTGATAGCCTTAAAAGTGTTCTCTTCGCTGATGATACTACTTTTTTTTGTTTAGATAAAGACTTGAAACAGATGATAGGGTTGATGAAGAAGGAGTTTGTAAAAATCCAAACTTGGTTCAAATTAAATAAGTTATCATTGAACCTTGATAAAACTAATTACATGATATTTAGTTTAAAAAAAAAGATCACTGAGGATGTCCCCTTCAAAATTGATGATGTTGAGATATGTAGAGTGAGTGAGATAAAGTTTCTAGGTGTGATTATTGATGAAAAACTGTCATGGAAACAGCACATTACTTCAGTAAAAACTAAAATGCCCAGAGCCATTGCAGTGCTCTACAAAGTTAAGGATTTTTTTGAATAACAAAGCCTTGTATCTATTGTATAATACCATCATAGTCCCACATCTGATCTATTGTGTTGATGTATGGGGAAAAGCATGTAAAACCATTACTAAGCCTATCTTTATTCTACAGAAAAGAGCCATAAGGATTATCACAAGAAAGTCTTACAGTCATCCTTCAAGTATATTGTTGACGTTTTATGATTTGGTGGACTATAATATTCTTTTAGTAATGTATAAAGCTCAAAATACGATACTACCTCCAAACATTCAAACGTTTTTTGTCAGAAGGAAAAGTTGTTATAATTTAAAGGGAACTGACATTTTTGTAAAACCTAAGTACAGAACCAGTTTAAAGAGTCGGTCTACATCAATACAGGGGATAAGTTTGTGGAATATTTTGGAAAACGATGTAAAAAAAGTAGAGTCTATTTCTATATTTAAAGAAATGATTAAGAATAACTTGTTGAAAAGATATATTTAAATTTTTGTTAATTTTGAAATGTAACTAGAAATGTAAACGTATGATGAGTTCTTTATTTCGTTATACTACTTATAGATTATCATTGTTTTAAACTGATTATTTGAACTGATTTTTTTTTAAAGGGAGCAGATATGATAAGATTTTTTTCTTCTTCTGCTTCCTTTCATTTTAGATTTGTTTGTTTTGTTTTTTCTTTCTTTCTTGTTTTTCATTATTGTGAATTGTAATTTCAACTTCTTGCTTCAAATCTGAAATGAATGAATAAAAAATAAAAATAAAATAATAATAATGTATGTGGTAAATGTAGCTCAACCAAGAGGAGCTGGTTGTGAGATCTGACCTGTGATGTACTGCAGACAGGAGTCCGTCAGTTTGGTACAGGTGGCCAAGTTGAGGGTCTGGAGTTTGACCAGGCTGGACAGGACCGACAGGCCAGAATCTAAACCAAACCAGCTTACAGGATGAAGAAGAAACTGCAGCGCACGCTCACCCAATATTTAGCAACGCCTCAAACGAAGCTTTTACACATAATATGCTATAATATCGACTTTATACCTGTGATGAGTGGAGAGTTGACGAGACTGAGATGCTTCAGCGTTGTGAAGGCCCGTAACTGTCGCAGGAGCTCGTTGGTGGTGTAAGGGTAGCAGTTTAGGACAAACTTCTGCAGCGGGCAGCCGAAGAAGAGCTCCAGGGTGCGTGGACGGAGCAGCTTCTCGTTTGACATGTGGTTGAGCAGCAGTTCTGCTAGCTCCGGGGTCAGGCCTGCCAGACTGCTGCTGTACTGCATGCTGGGAGCTAGAAGGATTGAAACCCAAGTAAAAACTGTACGCACAGCACGAGAATACACGTTTCCTGCTCAGTTACACACCTAAATGTTCTCTGACCTACCAGTCATGAGGTGGACAGTTGCTCGGATGGCCAAGGCATATAATGACGGCACGTTTGGTGTCCTGAAGGGTCTTTTAGGGGGAGATGGGAGCCCCCGAGAGGGACTGTGGTCCTCGTGAGCAGCTCTCTGGAGACGCTCCACTGCTGCCTGTCCTGCGGCTACCTGCGCCACTGGTCCTCCAGCCTCCTCGGGGACAGCTGCTTCCTCCTCTGGAGCCTCTCTAAAACACACAGAGTCAAGGGTGAAGCTTTCTCCAAGCAGGAAGTCCAAAGATAAAAAGAAGAGCTTTAAATGTACTTTATTCTATTTGAATCAACACAGAAGAGGCGCAGATTTGTTTCACTGTCCATACCTCGATATTATTGTTGTGCGATTGTTTATGAAGCATCCACACTACTGTGATCCATTTTTCTTCCGTGTGTTTTTCAGCATCTTTCTAGTTAAGAAGTTTTTGTTCTATTTCAACAAATCATAGATCAAAACGTTCGGTGCTATGACTTTTGGTTTTGGTGCAATTTTAGCTTTTTGAAAATTTTAGCCTTTTCTGCCATTTTTTTCTCATAGAAAAATGAATTGAGCTCATTTTACATCCTTCAAATCTTTAGATGTGTTTACAACCTTTGAATGATCCTTTCACATTTTGTTCTGGTTCAGCTTCTTTCAGCTTCCTTGTGCCAACGTAAACATTTTTTCAGCTACTTTCAGCTGTTTTTTCAGCGGTTTTGTGCTCCTTTTATGTTCTTTCTACTAAACTACAACATTTTTGTGCTTCTTCTAACGTCTTTCTGCTCATTTCAGCTTTTTATGCTCCTTTTAGCTTATTTATGCAAGTTTCAGCTTTTCCAGCTGTTTTTATGTCAATTTAACTTTTTGGCTAATTCCACATTTTTGCACTCAACCTTTTTTGGCCTAATTCAGCAAAAAATGTGCTGTCTCCACTTTCTTGAGGTAAGTTAAGCTTCTTTCTGCCTTTTTAGCTACTTTTCAGCTATTTTCAGATAAATTCAAGTTTTTCCAAGTTAATTTCTGCTACTTTCAGCCTAATTAACTTCTTTATACTAATTTCAGCTTGTTATGCTTCTTTCAGTTTTTTTTTCTGCTAGCTTCACCTTTCTCTGGTCTTTTAGCTATTGTACTATTTAGCTCTTTGGATGCTAATTTTAGCGTTTTCAGCTAACTACTCATTTTTTAAGCTCATTTGAGTTCTTTCCGCTTCCTTCTATAGTTTCTTTTTGCCTTTTCAGCTACTTTTCAGGTATTTTTGTGGATTTCAGTTTTATTTTTAGGTAATTTCCTCATTTTTTTGCTAATTTTTGCTCATTTAAACATAATTCAACAAATGTTTTCTGCTTTCTTCTGCTAGGCTTGGTCTTCCATTTCAGCTAACTTTTTTTTAGCCGTTTTTCAGCAAGTTCTTCAGTAATAAGCATTCACACTGCATTTTCACAGGAAATGCAATTTTCTCTAGTTGTATTTTAAATCTTCATTTAATTGCTGCAAAACAGTGACGATTAGTCAAATATTTAAATGGAGTTTATAATCATTTAACAATCAATCCACACTACTTTACAGAATTATTATTATTATTTTAGTCTTTCACCAGACTTTAAGAAGATACTGTATATTTCATTACAAAACATGTAGGGAAAAAAAATCCAGGTTTGGATTGTTAAAATATTTTAAGATGCACACAAACTATACAATTTCATTCCAATAAATATGAGGAAAGAACACCTGAACCCAGCTGCAAGTCTCTAACCTGACTTGTGGTTTGGTGTATTCTGTCAGGACGCCCACCTGAGTCGGTTTCCTTGCTCGGGCCAGTGATGTCGGGGTTCAAATCCTCCTCGCATCCTGTTCTCGGGAAAGAAAGGCAGCCGGGGCATACCTGTGAAAAAAATTACCCAATAATCCATACAGATAATCTAAACACATCAGCAAGCTCATTTGTCTAAAATCCCTTTTAACCTTTGAATTTCTTTGCAGTAGAAACTGACAAATTAAAACACACCTCCAATGATTAACATTATTGGCTTGATCTAGCTTCAACTACAAGAGCTTGTGTTCCTCGGGCCTGACTCACATTCAGCATGCTATAACACAACCGCATGCTCTGAAGCAGTGAATCTGATTGGCTGAGCATCTGAATGGACGTAGGTAACTCAGTTCACAGTGATGGGGTTGAACGGTGTATGTTTGACACAAGCCAAGTTAAATATGGTGCATTTCCAGGGCAGTAAGTCTAATCTCCTGCATGAAACTGAACTTTATTTATTTTTTCTGTAAGGTCAATTGTTTCCAACATTAGTGTGGAAAAGGTTATCTGTAATAAAAGTGAGAAGTGGAGCAAGTAAAATGTAGGTCAACAAAAAAGCTGAATAGAGACTTTATTGATCCCAGAGGGAGAATCCAAAACATATTGCTTTAATGAGCAGCACCATTAAGAATGTCTGGTGGTTCTTCCTCTTCTTCCTCCTCTTCAGGCTCGATGGCAGGATCCTCAGCATTGCCAGGAACCATCCTCTGGCCTCGCCCTGTCAAACAGCAGGAACGTCATACGTGTACTCTCAAAATCACATCACCAGTTGCACTGATTCAGTCTACAAAATAAAGGTTAACTGGAAAAAAGAAACCAAAATGATGCAAAAACACATTTGTTGCCTTAAAATGTTTAACAAAGATGCACATAAAAGAGAAAGACGTGAAAATACCCGATGAAACGTAGTGTTTATTTGATTTAAAGTATGAGTTTTAGTAACACAAATTTAAACTCATGTCTTCTTTATGAGTTGGAGGAACCCACTACTGTAAATATTGAAAATAAAGCAAAACACTAATTTGAACAATTCAACTGACCCTGCGCTCCTTACTCCTTATTACAGTATTCTATTTTTCTTTTGTCATAAAACACTTCATTCTGGGAAACAAAACTGATTTTTTTTTTTCTAATACAGTAGTACAGTAGTCCCTCGTTTATCACGGGGGATCCGTGCCCTGAAGCCCCATGATAAGTGAAAAACCGCGAAGTAGGAATAGTAGCACAAGTAGTAAGTACCTGGTAGTAGTTTATTTTAGTATTTATATATTTTTTTAAAGACATTTTAAACCCTTCCCACACTCTTGTAATATTCTAAACAATGTTTCTAAACTCTAAACGCTCTAAAACAGAACAAGATGCCATTTCAGCTCCCTGCTCTTTGCCATCTAACCCTTGGCCACGCCCACTTCTCCGCTGCAGAGTGGAGATCATGACAAGCTGCAAGAGGAAGCTTCTCCTGCAGCTTGTGGGCTGCACACATGTGCTAAATAATTTTAAACAATTTATTTTAAATAAAAATTCCATGCCGATCGTGTGGCTCAGCCATCAATCAGCCAATTGTGTGTCGTGTCCACTCTTACTTTGAAAAACCTCGATAGAGCGAGTCCACGAAAAATGAACCGTAAAGTAGTGTGGGACTACAGTACCGGTACTGTAAATCATGTTGGGGATTGATTGGTTAAAAACAAAACTCATTTGTGTGATGGGTTAAATGCAGAGAACCAATTTTGCCATCGTATGGGAACATACAATGATATAGCATTTATCTTATAATGCATTCTGCTGAGCTTTTCATTCTGTGTGATGTCTTTCATCAGCAGTTAATTAATTTACCTCCTAAAGAGACAGATTTTCTTGTAATCTTACAAAGGATTCCTGATCAATAGTTCCTCGGGTTTTCTGAAAGATTTTTTTTTGTACTCCTTTAAAAACATGACTCAAATGCATTTCACCAGCTGTGGATAGATTTTCAGTTGACGCTTCTTCTTTTGTTCCACTTTCCTTATTTTTTATTGCACACAACGCTATAGTGTTTAATGACTGGACAGAAAACAGGTGAAAAATAATCAACAATATAAATAACAACTTAAAAAAAAAACACAGAAAGCTTTAATAACTTGATGATTAAGACAAATTTAAAGTACTGTATTTTTCGGAGTATAGGTTGCACCTTTTTATCATTTTTTCATGGCCTGCGACCTATACTCAGGTGCGACCTATACAGGTAGTCCCCGACTTACGAGCGAGTTCCGTTCCTCCGACTATCTCGTAAGGCGAAATCTCGTACGTCGTAACACGAAACACGTGTTCTCGTAAGTCCGGATTTAAGGTCGTAAATCGGAAAATTTATGCTAGCGCTACTACGAACACTCGTTTTTCATCACAAATGTTCATACTAGTTCATAAACATGCTCAGAAACTTGTTTCCAAACGGTTAGCTAACACACTTTCATCTAAAAACACATAAAAGTGCTGTATTTTTTATACATTCGTTACAAATTTACGGTTTGTTGGTGAGCTCGTAAGTCCGGAACCTCGTATGTAAGAGCGCTCGTAAATCGGGGACTACCTGTATATGGCTTTTTATCACTTTCGGCGAAACAAATTTTTAAATCCAGCTCATTTCACAATTACGTTCATTTATTAAGGAAAAGTTCAGCTCAGACACATATTTGCTATAATTTTTATCAAACAAATAATTGTTTTTAAGTGTTAATCTTCTTAAAAGCCTTGCTGTGCGCTCCTGTGGCAGACATTTGCAGCAGAGCTAAACGTAGGTGCGACCTATTTAGGGATTTTTCCAATCTATTGGTTATAATTGGACAATGCGACCTATACTCCGGTGCGACCTATACTCCGAAAAATACGGTATTATAAGACATTTCAGCGCCTTGAAAACCAAACAAAAAAAGCTAGAAGAAATTTAAAACTTACCCCAGAAATGAGATGGTCCAGACAGTGGATTATCAGCTCCAGGTATCCCAGCATAATTCACTGCCTCCTCCCACACGTGGTTAGGCAGTAAGGGTGGTAAAACCGGGTCCAGCCCTCCTGCATCTTCCAGAACAGGTACATGTGGTTGAGGAGGTAAAACACGTGGAGATGACTCAATCTGACCTGCCGGAGGCACGTCTGCAGGACTTGGAGGATCCTGAGGAGTCTCTGGAGGAGTGGTCTGAATGCACAGTGCAGCGTTAGGTGTGAGGCCCAGAGAGCGCAGAGAACACGCCAGCTCTGCCTCGCCGAAGCGTTTACGAGGGAAACCCTGGAGGAGAGAAAAGGAGGGCAGGGAGGGGTGGCGCCCACTGATGAGCTCCACGACGCTGCGCAGTGTGGCATCGGCTGAGAAGCGCTCACGCATGGACTCACCGGACGGCAGCCGAATCTGCATGAACACACAAATAAACTGTTTGAAAAAGTGCAGTGATGTCGTTTGAATTCATGCAGTTCTCAGAGGTCATCTGAAATTAACGTTTCCCACAGGCCTACCATGAGGAGACAGTTATTGTCTACATTCGTCTGAATCTTTCCCCCAAGTTTTTGCCCCTGATCGCTGGGAGGAGTCGTCTCTGAAGCAGAAGCTGTCTGACTTTTTGCCTGCAAGGTTCTCCGATCCTCAGCGATCCTCTTCAACACCATCTCATGCTCCTGACGGTGCAGAACACAACATGTTCAGAACTAACATCACATTTGGACACCAGACTTTAAAGTTGTTTTTATTTGAATTATAAAGTATTGCCGTCTGACCTGTTTCTTTTTCTTTTTCTCAGCTTGCACTTCATGAGCAACACGTTGTCTTTCTTTCTCTTCAAAGTCGCTCTTGTCGTGTTTGATCCGTGACTCAACTGGATGTGGATCAGGGGGTTGGGTAGAAGACTGTGATGACTTCAGAACCAGTGATGAGCATGCTAAACACAACCAAGCAGAAAGAATGAATCTACTCATATAATGTTGCATCCTAAACTACACCTCTTTAGGTAAAGTGGAAGGGTGATACCTCTGCTGTCAGGAGAAGGTGCAGAGGTGCTCGCTGTTTCTTTGGGAGGATTGAAAGCTGAAAAAGCCGTTTCAGGCGGTTGTGAGGACTGCTTCGCCAACGTGTGCCGTGGATACGGCCCCTGTAAAAGCCTTTCAATAAAGATACAAGTAGTTGGCAGATAGAAGGGACATAAAAATTACATTAAACGAGTGTATTTTGAAACAGGTCCCTCTTGTAAATGAGTCCCCGTGGCTCAACGAGGCTAGCCTGTATAAATAAAGGTTGAATGAATGAGTATTTGAAACTCACCACTCAGTGGCCTCTGTCACAGAAAAATGTCCCGCCTGCACAGCTGCCTGGATCTGGTCTTGTGAGAAACCCATCTCACTGAGGACGAGGAATAACTCCCCAATTGTCTGCAGCAAAACCAACAAAAACACAGTTCACACTTCAGCAAACAAAGACAGATCAGCTACATTTTTGTACATTTTTTAAATGCATTACTTCCTGTGTGAGTAAGTGGTTTTTAACCATTTCCATCAGGCTTTTGGGGCCTTTCAAAGTTTTTTGTTTTGGACTTTGGCTAGTTCTGATTTACTGGACAGAAAGGTAAATAAAATGAAGTGCTAAAATTGAACAAAGTGTCACAAAATGTTATAAATGTTCACGAACTGTGACACCCATTGCTCTTAGTGAGATTATTCTATCATCCTACTCGTGTTAGGGTTGTTTATGTCATTGTTTACTTTAAACTTCCCAGTTCCGAGTTAAATAAAAAATATATTAATTTAAAGGTTTAGAAATTTGTTGATTTTTACAAAGATAGATGAACTGTTCCATGATGACGATAAAGCATAAGGCTAATGGAAAATACGCAGGCACACTGAAGGTAAACAAACAGCGTAGATAGCTGAGAAACAGGTTAGCTAGGAGGCTAAAGCTAACAAAGCTAACAGAGCTAGCTGGCTAATGTTTGTGCCCAGCTTCAGGTCAAATGGAGATTGGAGAACGGGTTGTTGGGAGCTTACCGAGGAAGAACTCATGTCGTTGTTGTTTCGAGGTTACTGCAAATACAAAGAGAAGCTGATAGTAACTTTGTTTTAGCGAGCTGTGCACTGATAGCCTGACTGACCTCTCCTCCCCTGCCTGGCTGGCAGAATGTCAAGCAGCCGTTAAAAACTTTGATAGATCAATAAAAACAGACTCCATAGGGTTTTCTGTTCTGAAATTATGCTAAAAGGGTCTTATTTAAAGAAACAATTAAAAAAAATTAAGAAAAAAGAATGAAGTTTGAAAATGTTTACGTTTCACATAATTTAACTTGCACTAGCAACAAGCTACCAGTAGGTGGCAGCTTCATCATACATTATCAAACTGCACATGCGCACAAATGTTTTTAATAAATGTGCTCAGCTTTGAACTGAAACATCAAAAATGCTATTTTAAACGATGTAAAATGGTGCTGTATGAAAATGTTTACTCCAGTAGTATTCCAGATTATGCATTTCTGAAATGCAGGTGTGTATGTAATGTAAACAAAGCACTCAGCTGAATCAGGTTGAAGCTTGAGTCACCTGATGGACATACAAAAAAATAACAGTAATCTGTGTATGTAAACAAATATGTTGAGATCACAGCACAGCAACAGCACTGATGAAAGTGACTGATATTCTCATGGCCTCTGACAATGGACTTGTGTCTACACTGGTCCTGTTGGACCTCAGTGCTGCATTTGTTACAGTTGCTCATAATCTTATAAACTTGAATATGAGATTAGGATAACAGAAATGGCTCTAAAGTGGTTGAAGTTATATTTATTTGATAGATTCCAGTTTGTAATGAATCTTCCTCCTACATCAATTACCGTACTCATGGAGTTCATTCAACCTTCATTCAATCCCTTTGAGCCTCGAGGACTCATTTACAAGAGAGACCTGGCTACAAACAAAGAATGATGACAACAGCAACAGTAGATTTTCCTTGAACAAGCAACAATAGGCAAAAGTTAAAACAAAGATGTCAAAGTAGCAAAACAGATTATAAGGCAAATGTAAAATGCAACTTTCACAAAAGTTCAAAAACAGGAACAAATGGACTTTATTTGTAACAGAAGATGTTTCGCTTCTCATCTGAGGAGCTTTCAAAGAACAGAGTGTGGGCTGAGCTAGATACATAATATGCAGACTGCTCTTTCACTCTTCACAACAGGGGTTTGTTAGGGTCTTTGTTAACAAAAGAGCCACTCTGGTCACATGAATGAAATTCCTGATAGGTGTGAAAATGAAGTAGGTACTGGCCTGCAAAGATCTACCTGGATGATTGCGCTTACAAACCTTTTTTCTTAGCAGGCCTTACCATACCATACCATACCATTTTATTTATAAAGCACTTTAAACAGGAACAAGTCCATACCAAAGTGCTGGACAAACAAACACGCAACAGGCAACACAGACAATGAAGTACAACACGAAAAACATAAAAAAAAACCATTGCAGATCATAAATCAAACGATCCAATACAAATCAGCTGGCATTGAAAGCGATGGAGTAGTAGTGAGTTTTTAACCGGGATTTGAAAACCAGCTTTAGGCCTGATACATATAGTTATTTTCACACCTGTCAGGAAATTCATCCATCCATTTTATCAAATGAATAGCTACAAATGGAATAAATTTGCATTTGTAGTTGTTTCTATCTTAACATGTGTGTGTGTTTTTCATCTTTCCTGCTAGTGAGGACCTGCTCAACTACTGTGGCCTCCATTCTGGACCTGCCATTCTGTGTCCGTTCCTCCTTCCTGTCCTTTCAAACCCTGCCAGTCGAAGCAGATGAGCACTTGTCCTCAGCCTGGTTTTGCTGGATATTTCTTCATGTTATGAGGGAGTTTTTCCTTTCCACTGTTGCCTTTGTGCTAGCTCAGGATGGGAGACTGCGACAAAATGAAGATTAAACAAGTCTGCTGGCTTCCTTAGATAACTTTACTAATTGAATTTATAATTAGAGTGAATGTTTCTGTTCAGTGCCCTGAGATAACGCCTGCTGTGACTTGGTGCTATATAAATAAACTGAATTGTCAAAATCAGTTACATGGGAGAGGGGCAATTTTTTTTATTATTATTGATGAACATATAAACTGACTTTGGTTTTTAGATAAAATATGTTGAATTATTTAAAATATGAATTACATTTCCCCAGGACATTTCATATAGAATTTAAAACCATCAAAATGTATTGATTTAAAAAACAA
>JBBPBX010070662.1:0-18529 GCA_038048925.1 Garcialebias charrua | reverse complement strand
GACGTCTCTTGTTATGACGTCATCATCCTGCGACGGCGAAATCCCTATTTATCGTGTTTAAAAAATATGGCGCTAATTTTAAACTGTTTTTGAGAGGAATTTTCATTCATTTCACATTGTTTTAGCAAAAACGATCAGAGGTCAATCTTAATATACATATATGTTGTGCCATTTTATGGAAAGTTAAAAGATGATGTCAGTGGAGCAAAATTCTAGTTATAAAAAAGAAAAATGCTAGCTCAAAGCAGCATTTTACCAGTTATATGAAGTTATAAGCTAAAAACAGTAAAATACTAACATAAAAGGCAAAACATTAGCTATCACTGTGCTAGCTATAGTATGGAGCATTCGTAGCTAAGGGATGCAAAATGCTAGCTAAAATAAGCAAAACACTAGCTTAAAGCAGCAATAAGACTGTTACTGTAATAGTTTGGAGACTACTCACGGAGCACTCGGACAACCGCTACTCTTTAGCCAGCCGGCGTCTTTATTGTATATCAACTCTGACCCCGCAACCCGTACATAACGCGCCTCTGGTACGGAACGCCCCGAGGACCATAACACACCACATCTCCCCTTCCCCAAAGTAGTGATACAATTTTAAACCAAACATTTACTACTTAACTAACAGCATTCAGTCTGTCTGACCTTACAGATCACTAACATAAGGAATACTTAAAATAACAATTATAATAACATTTGAAACACTGAAATTACTGAATACTTAAAGTAACAAGTATAATAATAACATTTGAAATAGGTTTTAAATGTTCTGCATTATTGGACATAATCTTTGAGCCACACTGGTGCCTTCACTTCCCTCCTTGGATGAACCCTTTTCACATTTTCCCCTCCTCTCACTTCTGGTGAAGCTGTCTGTTCTGTGTCCCTCACATCCTTTGTAGGGCTCTGAATGTCTGGTGCTGCTGCATATGACCCCAGGTCCAATCATTGTCTTTCACCAGCAGGTCTCTGAGTGGTTTGGTACCCTCTGCAAAATAAGGGAGGAATTTTGCAACATATGTCACCATCCCCAAAAACCGCCTGACATCTGCTGCGTTCTGTGGGACAGGCATGTCTGTAATCGCTCTGATTTTCTCAGGGTCTGGTTCAATGCCTGCTGCACTGACTTTATGTCCCACAAACAGAACTTCCGATTGTGCAAAGGTGCATTTCTCATTTAGTGTTAGTCCCGCCTCTTGGAGTCGTGTCAGGACAGCTGTGAGCCGTTCATCATGCTCTGCTTCATTCTTTCCCGACACAAGGACATCATCTGCATGGCATATAACACCGTCAAGGCCGGCCAAAAGCTGGGACATGCGTCTTTGAAAATGTTCTGGGCCTGAATTTATCCCAAATGGTAGCACATTGAAGCAGAAGCGGCCAAAGGGAGTAATGAATGTTGTGAATTCCCTACTTTCTTGTGCTAATGGGATCTGCCAAAAGCCACTCCGTGCATCCAATTTCGTGAAATACTTTGCACCATTCAGCTGTGCTAATGACTGGTCCACGGAGGGCAAAATATGTCTTTCTCTGCACACACTTTCATTAAGCTTGGTAAGGTCAACACAGAGTCTAATTTTGCCATTGGGTTTTGGGACTACAACTATCCCCGCACACCACTCTGTAGGCTTCTCTATCCTGGAGATGACCCCCATCTCCTCCATTCTTTTTATTTCCTCCTTGACTTTTTCAGTTAAGGGTATTGGCACACGGCGAGGGGTTGTAAGGGCATAGGGGACAGCATCGTCTCTCAGTCGGATACGATAGTCACCTTCCAGTCTTCCTAATCCTGTAAACACCTTTGGGAATTTCTTTTTGAATTTTCTCTCCGGGTCCCCCGTCTCCTCCAGTGTGTCAATTTTCTCTCTTCGCTCCACAAGACTTAATTCTGTAATTGCCGGTAAACCCAGCAGTGGTCTAGCCAAGCTATCAATGACAAACACTGACTGAGTGGACTTTTTATCCCTGCTTTCAAGGCTGCCTTGAATCTGACCTACTACAGATAGTCTGGTATTATTTGGGCCATACAGCTTTTTGTGGGTGTGCAACAGAGGGCCGTCTCTTTTGTAGCTGTATAGTGTGGTAGGAATGGCGGTTACTGCTGCCCCTGTATCCAATTTAAAAGAAACTACTGCCCCATTTAATTTGATGTCTGAGTACCAGCCACTGCTGTCTGACTTCACCTCTCCCAAGTACAGAGTGTCCTGATACAGTCCATTTTCCTCTGTCATCTCGTGTACAGGTTGCTTAGACCTGCAGACGGCAGCAAAGTGTCCTCGTTTGTGACATTTCCTGCATTCGGCCTCTTTGGCAGGGCAGTCCTTCCAATTGTGTGACGGAGCCCTCCCACATTTATAACAGGCAGACGATGTTGCATACCTGTTCGTTTTTCTTTTCTGTTGTGCACTGTCCTCTGTCCCGCGTGCAATTGAAAGCGCATGCATCTCTTCAATAGGCTCTTTAATGGATGCAGGGCCACTCGCACTGCGCAGCCACCCTTGTTGCTGTTTCACAGTTTCACTCTGTCTGACTCGCATTACAGCTGTAGTTAGGGTCAGTTTTGCATCCATCTGCAACTTCTCAGAGAGCGAGGCATCTCTTATGCCGACAACAATGCGATCGCGGATCAGTTCATCTCTGAGAGCTCCAAACTTGCAAAACTCCGCCTGTTTGTGAACTGCTGTGATAAAGCTCTCAGCCGTTTCTCCCGGTTCCTGGTTACGCCTGTTGAACTTTGCCCTTTCAAAAATTATATTGTGTTCTCCGATAAAATGTTCATCAAAGCACTCTTTTACTTTTTTGTAGTTCAACTTTTCTGCCGACGTTAGCTCAGATGCATTAAGGATATCTTCGGATTCATCTCCCATTGAATATATTAACGTATTCACCTGCAAATCCTCTTCCTTTTTATCCAGTCCCGACACAATCCTGTATCTCTCGAACCGTCGGATCCATTTGGGCCAGTTTTGTACATCTCTGCAGTCAAACTTTTCTGGCGGGCTCGGGCGAAATCCCTCTCCAACGTTGCTAACGTTGCTAACGACGTTGCTAGCTGCCGCAGCGTTAGCGCTTCCCCTCTCCGTATCGGACATCTCGGATACGACTCAGTTACTTGCGAGTGCGTCGGGAATGCTAACTTCACGTCAAAGAGTCACCGCTTCTGACACCATGTAATAGTTTGGAGACTACTCACGGAGCAGTTACTAAATAATGATGATTAAGGCTAGCTGTATGAAGCTAAAAGTGACAAAATGCTAATTATAAAAGGTGAAACGAATGTTAGCTTAAAGCAGTGCAATGCTAGCTACAGTATATGAAACCATAACTAGCTATAGCAAAGCACTAATTACAGTAAATGCTAAAAGTAGCAAAAAGACCATTACTAATGCTATAGGCTATGAAGGTAGCTAGCTATAACAACTTAAAAACAGTAAAATGCTAATATAAAAGGCAAAACACTGGTTAAAAACTACAAGTAGCAAAAAGACAGTTACCGGTACTACATTATGGAAATGAGGGTGTAATTATAAGAAAGTGTGATAAGAAGTCAAACATTAAAAAAGGATGAATATGTATGTAATTATCAGTGTTTTTAACTTAAATACATTGACTCACGCTCACATTCTTTTGTTTAAGGGACACAAATAACAAAAAACAAACAAACTACCAGTTCAGTTTTTGTCCGTGCTGCGGCACTAAAGGAAAAGAAAGATCACCTGAGAAGCAAAAAGGAAGAATGTTTTTACTGCGGCAGCCGGAGGCAGCTGTCAGTGTTGGACTCAGTTTTATAATAGAGTAGGAGGGGCGGCTGTCCTTTACAAGATGTGGCTGTGTGTTCAATTTGTGTTACTGCCAAACAATTGATGGAGAGATGTCACAACACACGTCTGAGGGGGAGAGACGGAAGACAAAACGGAAACGACTGTCCATCATTAGTCAAATAAAAGCCTAACAGGAAACTGCCAGTCTTTTTACCCAGTATTTGTATGTTTTTCTGCTTCTCCCCAATGCAGATTTTTGTTCATCTAAAATTACCTAAAAGTGTGGGATAAGGAGACCAGTTTTCCTGTTAAAGAGGTGCAGACTCGTCGATAAAAAGGCCGAGAGAGCCGCTGTGGAGAATAGCATTTACCACCCACTTACGCGCAGAGGAAATGCAGCTATTTGAGTGCAACAGCTACAATCAGCGCCTATTTAAAGAGCACAGCCTACAGAGCACTGAGACGTCTGTGACAATGAAGGTTGTGACCCAAACAATGAAACATACAGAAGTGATTTCAACCGTTTACACTAATGAGTCAGAAAACGAATCAAATATATGAATGAAATTTACATTTTAAATCGTCTGCTGTCAAAAATAAATAAATAAACTGGATGGACTTTGATATTGCCAGACAAACAGCTACAGTACAACTGACTTTTTGAGTCTGCCTGTTGAAGATGGTTGCCATACAAAAAAGGCTATACCTTACATTATTTTAGAGATATTGGGCTAAAATTTGCTGTGGTAGTAGCTGATAATCCCTAGTTCATACTCCAAGAGCTAAACCTTTCTAATATTTTACATATATTGATATCAAAGTTAGACTGAAACCATTCCACAACATGAGGTGATCTTTAACACTCTGGCATGATGGGAGATGTGCATTCCCTCAAGGAACAAAGGGCAACAGGTACACCAGATCAGTTGGTGTGGTCTTCCTCCAATGAACAAGTTGGATGTTCAGTTCCACCAGTATGCAGTCACACGTCGAAGTGTGCAAGACACTGAACACCTTACTGCCTCTGGTGTGCCCCATTGATGTATGAATGTGATCTAAAAGCAGTGATTAGACATGGGGTGGTGACAGAAATATGCATTTTCTCTTATTGTCAGTGTTTTTCTGCTGTGTAAAGCATTGTAATTCTACAGGGGTTTGCAAGAAAAACATCACCAAGTCACCACTTTGGCATGACTGTCCCAGAGGAGTTGACGGGGGAGAGGGTGGGCCCCGGAGGCCATCTTAGCACCAGCAAACTGTTATTTTTTCCTGGTGTATGCCGTTAGTGGGAATCAGTTTTGTTTGGTGGCTCCTCACATAGAAGAAGTCCTTTGGATGAAGGACGAAACGTCTCAGCAAAAAAAGAAACCGTCCAGATGACCTGACTGAACATTGTTGGATTTTATACCTGGATTATTGAGCATGAACTTTGGAATCACCAAGTCATATTATTTCTGATACATTCGTTTCAACTAATTAAACAAAAACGTTATTTTCAGCCAAGTGAGTCAAAACTATTACCGTATTTTCCGGAATATAGGTTGCGGCTTTTTATCATTTTTGCATGCCCTGCGACCTATATTCAGGTGCAACCTATTTATGGCTTTTTATAAAATAAGCTGATTTGTAATAATTTATTAACAAAAATTAAACTGAGACACACTCTTACAATAATGTCAGCTAACAATTTTTTTTTAGGTGTTTATCCTACTAAAATTAAAATACTGGTACATGCAGGTCTGTTCGCTGCTACTGCATGTCTGGTGCTGCGCGTGCACGTTTTGTTTCATCAGACGTAGCGAAACAATTTTTTTAATCCAGCTCATTTCACAATTACGTTCATTTATTAAAGAAAAGTTAAGCTCAGACACATATTTGCTATAATTTTTATCAAACAAATAATTGTTTTTAAGTGTTAATCTTCTTAAAAGCCTTGCTGTGCACTCCTGTGGAAGACATTTGCAGCAGAGCTAAATACGGTCCACATTTTGACGTAGGTGCGACCTATATTCAGGTGCGACCTATATATGGATTTTTCTCATTTTTTGGCAATAATTGGACAATGCGACCTATATTCCAGTGCGACCTATATTCCGGAAAATACGCTAAGTGTGTCTGCCAGCTGGTTGGGATATGGGAATGGTGGCTGCAGGGTGTGGGGGTGAAGATCTTCCATTTTGGGCTTGAAATGTATAAATAATGGTATTTTTGTGCTGATTGCCAGAAAGGTGTTGCTTATGCTGTAAGGACGACACTAGGTAAGATTTTGCAGGGTGTTCATTTTGGATGCAAGAGCAATATCTCTCTTCTTGCAAATATTTTTAATGTGTTTCATCAAACTTTAATCCTGGAAAAATATATGTCTCCCCACTACGCTTTAGAAATATAAGACTAATTCAAATGTTTTGGATACATTTGTCCAAGATGTTTAATTCAGACTTGTTTAAGTTTCATTGATAAAATGCACATTTTCATCAACTTATTTAAAAGGTTGCTTTTCCATTAAGGATGTTGGGGGCATGGTTCTTGTCCAAAGGCTACTTTTGGTCCATGGGTTAAATGTTGCTTGAGTCTGGATTAGATTTAGATCGTCTTTGAAGAGACGTAACAGGGTGATGTGTGAATGTTTGCGGACATACAAATTAAGGTACGGATCGTGTCGTAGCACTTTGAGTTGTCTGGTTGGCTAGAAAGGCTCTCTATACTGTACTGTATAAAGTACATTTACCATACTGCCGGTGCATTAATGTGATTAAATCACGTGCCAGCCAATAATTAACTTCAGTAATAAGGCACATTTCCATTCTCAGAAAGGGAAGAATGCATCTGTGACCACATCAATGCATCTATAACCTGCCGTCGTCCCCATTTCCTGCCCTCTCCGGCATGCTTGTGATTTGTGGCACAATCACCACATGGCCGAAGGGGAAGAGGAACTTCAGATAGACGAGTCCTGGCTAACGAATGACTACCTGGCATGGAGAGGAAATGGAAAAGGCAGCACATGTTATGTTTCAGCTGAGGGTGGAAAGCCAGACCAAGTGAGAGTATGGTCAAAAAGACAGCGCCGAAAGACCTAACTGTGTGCACGTCCACTCCAAACACAAGTCCCTCAATGTGGACTGAAGTCCTAACATCATAACAGCCTTTCACCAAAAAAGTTGGGCAATGATGTGGGGCTGGGCCATATCATATAGTTCCCGGTAATACCAGTAAAAAAAAGCTTGCCCGGGCAAAAAAGCTATATCATGATATGCTAATTTCATGACGTAATACGTCAGGGCGCCCCGCCCCCTTAACAACCGAGCGCTTCAAACAACCAAACCGAACCGCGCACCTCCCGCCACCTGTCTGTACTGGTGTAACGCTAATTAGTTATGTGCAATACTAGCTAGCTAAAATGCTAAAAACAAACAACGTGCGTCTCCTTCACTCCCCCCTGCTCCAAACTGCAGGTACAGACAGCTCTAATGTCTCCCCCCACCCCGCTCTGAGCAGCCGATGCAGGCTGCGTCTCCCCCGCTCTAAACTGTCGGTACAAACACGCGCGGCTCAACTGTCTCTTGAGTTCCACAGTCAGTCCACGGACCAAGAGGCAGGTGATCAGAGACAGATCAGAAAAATGAATCAGATAAATGAATTGTTCCTGCATGAATAGATGAAGCTGAAACACCAACAAGCTTCAGGGTCAGCTGATCACCTTGTCACAAGTTCTGGAAGGTATAGCTCATTTAAAGGCAACGTATTTTGTTGTAGGTTTCATTTATGCTCAACAGATCTTAAGCTTCATTTTATTTACGGCCGTGGCGTAGTGGTAATGGCAGTCGTCCCCCGATCGGAAGGTTGGCAGTTCGAATCCCAGTTCCCCACACCATGTGTCGTTGTGTCCTTGGGCAAGACACTTAACCCCGAGTTGCTCCCGGTAGGACTGGAAAGCACCTTGCATGGTAGTCTGCCGCTACCGGTGTATGAATGTGTGTAGCATTCAATGTGTGTAGCGCTTTGAGATTTTCACTAATGAAAAGCGCGTTATAAATTGAATTCATTATTATTATTATTATTATTATTATTAGTTGTTTTAGGAAACTACAGTACACCTGCACTTTAGTTTTTGTGGTGGATTTTGTTGATCTATATTTTGTGCAGACTTTTTCAATCTAAATAACAGAAGGATCTAAAAAAGCTAAGTCTGGTCCTCTGGACATTCAAAAAACAAAACAAAGCAAAAAAAAAAAAGTAGAAACGTTTCGTCTTTCGTCCGAAAGACTTTCTCAGTCTGAGCTGCTGTATTCAGCTCAGTCTTATAAATAGTACCCTCTCACAGTGGATCGACCAGTTGGCTGATGACAGCCTGAAACCAGCTATTCACATGATCAAGGAGGACCATCAGCCTAACGATGGATTGTTAGCACCCTGATGGTTGTTTGCTATTCACAGAGGGCTGGGTGATACTAGCAATAACAGCGTTGTATAACCTCCACAACCATTTAACTTCTGAATTCGAACTGATGCAAGACGGCTGCCATAGCTATCTTCCATAAGCCAACACAGAAATCGCTGCAGCTCAGTCTGTTTTCAGATACTGAACTACAAATGAAGATGGTAGTAGCCGAGAGTCATCGTTACCAACAAACCCATCCATTATCTTTACCCGCTTCTTCCTTTTCGGGTCACGGGGGTCACTGGTGCTCCTATCCAGTAGGGAGAGGCGGGATATACCCAAGATAGGTCGCAAGTCCACAGATTCCTAACACATTCTCTCAAGTTATTTTTTTATTGTGTTTCTGGCTGGTTTAATAAGTTGCTTTTAAAAGAAACCTTCTAGTTTTAGTCAGTTTTTAGTTTGGTTTATCTCAAGTGGACTAAACCTGAGACTGACATGTTCGTATTTGAACGCTTGTTTTCCTTCAACATCTTGTCCTTGCTTAAGGACTTCATTTGGTTGGTGATTAAAGAGAACACAAAGCACCTCATTATTACTTTAATTTGAAATTAATTAGTAATGATCACACAGTGTTAGGTCTCCGGGCTTGGACTGGATCCAAACCAGATCCATGGGCCCCAGCGAGGAGGACTCATGGATCTCCTTGGGAGAATTTATTGACCATGCCACAAAACAATTGCTTCTTGGTTTTTAGAAAATCGAATTTAGATCATTCTTTCTTTGATTAAACATCATATTTATTGTACAAAGAAATAATCTCAAATGGAAATGGGCGAAATGCCCCCTCTGGGTCAGGGGAGTGGTCAGGTGGGGAGTCTTTGCCTCAGGTTGAGTTTAGGATCACCGGATCGGGGCCTCATCCTCAGTAATGAGGGAGTTTGCGTCATTCAGACGTGGTGAAGAAAGAGTTGAGTCGAAAGGCCAAGCTCAGGATTTACTGGGCTGCCTACGTTCAATCACCTGATGGAAAGGACCAGATCCTGGATACAAGGCCCTTTGCAGGGTGGCTAAGCTCAGCCTAAGAGATAAGGTGAGGAGCTCCGTCATCCTGGGGAGCTTGAACCACTCCTCCACATCCCAAATGAGTCAGTTGAGGTGGTTCATCTGATTGGGATGCCTCCCTTTGGAGGTTTTCCAAGCACACCCCACCGGGAAGTGATTCCAGGGCAGACTCAAAACTCTCTGGAGGGATTTTATACCCCTCTCTGGCCTGGGGACACTTTAGGATCCCTCAGGAGGAGCTGGAGTGTCACCTGAGAGGCAGTTCTAGGTTCCTCTCCTGGACCTGTTGTCTTCATGACCCGACCTTCAATAAGCGGTAGAAAATTGAGATGGAAACAAAGAAATGACTGACTTTTTGTAGATCTAGCTAACAGACTCAACCATTTCTGATTGCAGAAATTTACAATTCAGGGAGTTTTAGTCCAAGTTTTCAGATGGTTATGATTATGAAGTTTATCTTTAGAGTACTGTAGAGAAAAAAACTGGGACTTTGTGTAAAATGTAAATGAAACAGAATGATGAGATCTCATTATTCCCAACTTTACCCCCACAGTTTTTTTTAATAAATGCTGAAACTATCTTAGTTATTTATTTTACAGCAGCAACATCTTGCATTTGATGGGAAAGTCTTTTACAAAGTAAAAGTCCAGTACCTAAAGAGACATGTTTTGGCAGGAATGCTGTCATATTCTGGTGGACTTCATTTTGTAGCCTTTTTTTGCCCCTACAACTGATGTGTCATTGCAATTCTTCTTTCGGCTTTTCCCTCTTCAGGGGTCGCCACAGCGAGTCATCCTCCTCCACCTCACTCTGTCCTCTGCATCCTCTGTCCTCACTCCAACTACCTTCATGTCCTCTCTAACTGCATCCATATATCTCCTCTTTGGCCTTCCTCTGTGTCTTTTTCCTGGCAGCTGCATTTCTAACATCCTTCTACCAATATACCCACTGTCCCTCCTCTGGACATGTCCAAACCATCTCAGTCTGGCCTCCCTAACTTTATCTCCCAGTTGTTCAACATGTGCTGTACCTCTGATGATCTCATTCCTGATCTTATCCATCCTTGTCAAGGAGAACCTCAACATCCTAATTTCTGCCACTTCCTGTTCTGTCTCCTGTCTTTTTGTCCATGTCTCTTGTCTCCAGACCATACAACATAGCTGGTCTCACCACTGTCTTGTAAACTTTTCCTTTGACCTTTGCTGACACCTTTTTTTCACAAATCACACCTGAAACTTTTCTCTATCAACTCCTGCCTTGATCATCCTTTTTCACCTCTTTACCACATTTCCCATTTTCCTGGACAGTGGACCTCAAGTCCTTGAAGTCCTGCACCTTTGTGACCTCTGATCCTTGTAGCCTCACTGTTCCACTGGCCTCCCTCTCATTCACACACATGTACTCTTGTCTTACTACAGCTGACTTTCATTCCTCTTCTTTCAAGTGCATACCTCCACCTCTCAAAGTTCTCTTCCACCTGTTCCCTGTTCTCACCACAGATCACGTCATCTGCAAACATCATAGTCCATGGGGATTCTGATCTGATCGCGTCTGTTTATCGGTCCATCATCATAGTAAACAAGAAGGGGCTCAGATTTGACCCTTGAATGCCTTGAGAGCCAATTATCTGTCATTCCTACATCACATCTCACCACTGTCCTGCTGTCCTCATACATGTCCTGTACCAGTTTAACATACTTCTCTGCCACTCAAGATTTCATTATGCAATACCACACCTCCTCCCTCAGAACTCAGAAGCATCTGACTAGATGCTTTTTCTAAATCCACAAAGATACAATGGAGTTCTTGCTGACCATCTCTCAGTGTTGTATAAAGTACCTCAAAGTGATACTTCAGTGAAAGTACAAGTATCTTACCATAAAATTACTTTGGTAGAATTTAAAATCTCCTTTGAAATGATTAGTAAAAGTCTTAAAGTATTGGGCTTTTAATGTACTAATACTAATGTGCTTGGTTCTTTCTGACTAATTGCTGGGTTGCAATCACGTGACCCGGAAGTGGCGCGAAATTCAGATGCGGGGCAGGAAGTGATTTTCCCCAGTTCAAAACACAGCAGAATGGATTACAGCAAGTATGCCAAAGCCCTAAATAAACTGGCGAGGACGAGTTTTGGGTTAACCATTTAGGATCAAAAGAAGCTTTAAATGGTTGTCGACTTGTTTCTGCCCGGGTGAGTAGTGAGATGTATTATTTATTTAGTAATTAGCCTATGCTAACTACGCTATCGCTAATGCTAACAACAAGTTTAGTTAGCCCCCTGTTATTTCTATGTGCGTGGATCTACTTAAAAATAATATATTTAGCTTCTGTAAAGCCAAATTCGTGCTGGAGTTGTATGTGTTAACGTTGAGTCATATGCATTTCTACACTGTAGGTCAGAGATCTACAGTAACTCCATTAAAAAGGTAAGTTAATGTACTGAAAATATTATGATTTTTTTTGTTTTGATAATACAGTATCATCAAGGTGATCGTATCTTCTTTGTAACTTCAGATACTAGCTGGTTAAACTCAAGGTGGCCATACATGGGAGCCTCACCAGATGGAGTCGTTTCATGTGACTGTCATGGAGCCAGGGTGTGTGAAATCAAGGTAAAATTTATTTCTCAAAAGGTTTGGACTACTGCACTGCAGACTTAGCTTTTTTAGATTTTTCTACCTGGATTATTGAGCATGCATTAGGGTACTGCACTGCAGACTTTGCGCACCTCACAGTATGAATGTTACAACTATAATTTTTTACTCAAATCTTTGTTGTTTGCATATTTCACAGCATGTAGCCGTAGTTTTGGGGATGGTCTTGCAGTTTGTGGGATGTTGCCTTGTTTCCAGTTAAAAAATGTGTGACCTTTCCATCACCTTTTAAAACTTAGTCCAGATTAATACATTCTTACCTGTGGAACACACCTGGTTGACAGAGACATAAATATAGTCTCATTTTCTAACATTGGTGTTGGATAGTGAAATGAGTGAAACACAATCTTTAAAAAAGTATCATATTGAAATGTTTTGGAGACTACCGTATTTATTTTTTATGTCTAAGTTTCATTGTCTTGTCCTTCAGTGCCCACAGAGCAAACAGCATGAAGTCGGTCTGAGGATGTGTGCTGGACAGCCTGGTTTTTGTCTCGTCGTCTCGTCAAGGTTGGAGATTCTGTACAACTGGATAGGAACCATCCTTATTACCATCAGCTCCAGGATCAGATTCACATTGTGGATGTACAATATTGTGATTTTGTAGTATGGAGTGAAAATGATATTTATGTGGAAAGAATTCTGCCAGATGACCAGCTGTGGGAAACAGCAGTTCCCAAAATTCAGCACTATTTTACACATTGCATCCTACCTGAAATCCTGGGACAGAAATCCACACGTGACTAACCAATCTAAGAATCAAGAATGTTATTTGGAGTAGTTGATGAAAGGAGTTTGAAAAGTTTATACAAATTTAAACAGTTGCTCTTTTTTTCCCCAAAAACATTTGTCACTACCATAACATGTTTCAGCTACACCTGTAGCAAGCACTCTGCAGAAGGGTCATGTGATGTTGTTACATGTCATGACAGCTGTTTTTTATTTACAATAATCTTAATTGAAAAGTTAAGTATGTTAAATCAAATGATATATTTAAATCAATATGAGATTAGCTTGTGAATTTCAAAGGTGTTCTAATATGTTAAATAACAGCACATACAAATGTCATATGTCACAAATGTTGCAAAATGAGTCTACTTCAGAAAAATGTTTTTATTTCAATAGCAAAACTCATGTCATTTTAACTGACCAATATTCACAAAGATTGGTTATGGAGTTCATTGAATAAATTAAAAATATTCAACCTTATTGGGTAAATTTTTTTTTTGTCTTCATGAACAATTAACATGTACAAATATGGTCTGTAACAGTATTAGTGATTTAATTTACTTTTGATTTACTTTAAATGATAAATACATGTATAATCATTTAAACTTAAAATATTTATATAAATATAGTTGATTGAATTACTTGTCGCTCAGGCCACTCTATTAAGAATTGTAATCTTTCATGGAGAACATGAATCGTTCTAAAACAAATTCGAGACACAGTGGCTTTTGACACATTAAATCTATAGGCAAGGTCTTGAAGCTGCAGATGTAATCTGAGATGCATAAGTATCATAATAAATTGCTCAAATTTGGAGAGTGCTGACAGTGATGACATGCTGATGTATAAGGTTCACAGAGCTGAAAAATTTGCATCAAAACTAAAAAGTTGGGCAGTCCCGTATAAAACTTTGTTTTATCGTTGTTCTGGAAGGTTTCAGGAGTAAATTTAGTCACTGAGACTTTTTCCTTAAGGTCGCAGATCTCAGTTGTGTAGCCTTTCACTGCATCCTCCAGCTTTGTGAGGTCAACCATGCTTAGATCCGTCTGGCATTCTGCATCTGCAAATATTTAATTATTAAAAATTACGTTCAGAAATTCTATAAATAAATAAATAGTATTTTTATTTATTATTATTTTACCTTTGAATCGTTCGTTTTCAGGGGCTGGTAAGCTTTCTTCACAGAGCTCATCTTCCAGACTGTTGGCCTCCTCAGTGCAGAGAAGCTTCCAGGCCTTAGCTCTTTCCCTGCGCCGGAGGGATGCTTCTGTTTGTGGCCACTCGTTACTTCTTTGGTACCCCAGGTTAACAGTGGGGGCCCAGTCTTGGGAATGTACATCACCTGCTGCACTCGGACAACCTAAATATAAGACACCACTTTAAAGTAAAACACGTAAATGCCTTTCCTAGCACTAAGCTAACCGCTAACAACATTAGCATTCTAATCGGATTTTTTCTGGGAACAACCAAGTGTTGAACCACTACACAAGCTAGGGCATAACATATCTTACCTGTCTTTCTAGTTACTGTCCAATAAAATATCTGAAAATATGATTTAAACGATACGACCCTTACCTGTAACAAAGTGGTCGCTGCAGACTCTCGTCAGTTTCTGCACCTCCTGTTTTTAGCCGTAGGTTGTAATCCACGTTTGTCGTCTTTTTTCTGTAAGTTTTTTTAAATTAATCCCCTTGTAGCATACTACTTTCGGAACACGAAAATAACTTTTATCTATCTCTCGATTAGAGCGGTTGCAACAACCGTAAACGGCACAGAATTTAGGCATGTTGATGCTGAATCAGCAACAGAAGGAAACGGCTGCGTTTACTTCCTGCCCCGCATCTGCATTCTGTGACGTCACTGCTACGTCATCTGAAACCCAGCAATAAATAACAATCATTCAACCTTTATTTAGGCAGATTAATCCCACTGAGCCTCGAGGACTCATTTATAAGAGAGACCTGGTTTCAACAAAGAATGATGACAACAATGGACAGTCATAAAAGAGGCATACTGATTTTTTTTAACAAGTTAAAAAAAATATGTAAAAAAAGTAGCAAAACAGACAGATTATAAGGCTGATGTAGAAAACTAAAAACAGGAACATGTCTGCATTGGCCAACAGATTCTTAAAGCCATTTAGAGAAGTCAAGGTCGAGAGCTTCAGATCTTTTTGTAAGATATTCCATGAAGCAGGAGCAGAGTAGGAGAAGGCCCTTTTTCCAAGTTCAGTCCTCACTGACGGAACACTGCAGGTAATCATGTCCTGAGAGCGCACGCTGTAGCTGCACTCACGCAGAGACATGTAGGAGGAGATGTATGAGGGCAGCAGACCAAGAAGTGATTTAAAGATGAAAATGTACCAGTGAGAGTGAGGTTAATGATGTCCAGTTAACCGGGTGCAGTGGTGGGTACGATAATCACAACCAGTTATGAATCTTAATGCACCATGATAGTCAGCATGGTGACAGGGTGCTTGTAGGAGCATTCATACTCCATCTTGATGATATGTGTCAACAAGAGGACACAGTAGCGTTTATAGTTCTATGAGCGTTTGGATTTTTATACATAAAAATACATTAGATATAGAATTTTAAGTATATTTACTGTATGTTATGGTAATTTATTCTGTATTTTGCCAGATTATGGTGATTCTGAGGTCGTGATGATGGGGCCCTTGAAGATTGTTGCCCAGGGTACAGCGAAGTGTTAATCCGGCCCTGCATCAGTGGAGCTCTTTCTTGACATGAAACCATACTGCTGCTCACAGATCACTGTCGTCCAGACCTTGCTTCCACAACTCAGATCTTCATTGTGCGGCTCATCAACTTAATTCCCCTGTAGTTTGTAACAATATAGGCGCTGTAAGGTATTTAAACACTTACTGGGCCACCATTATTGTAGAGATATAGGAGTTATTAGTCAGTTTACTGACTTCCCTATATTTTAGATGCGCAGGTCTGAGCAGAGTTTATCTGCACAAACTTGCCACCAATTCGCGAGTTCATCCTTTTTCCGGTATTAAATTGCTTTTACTGTAATTAGGAAAAATTTAACTTTACAAGAGACTTCAAATTATGTTGGTCTACCAGAAAATAGACCTTTTATTGAAATTATCATGAAAGTACATTAAACATTTGTATCGATATTAGCTCTGATTTAATAACTACGTTGACAAGAATTCCAATTAAAACAAACAGACAGTTATTAACTTTTCTGTTGGCACATTACTTAACAGATTAATAGCTTATGAAAAGAAGAAATAGGAGGAAGATTTGAGATAAGTGAAAGCTAAGTTAACTGAAGTTGGTTATTTTGAACCAGACTGGGTGACACCTTTTTCCCACGCGAGCAGACTGCTGGGCTCCCGCACGCTCAAACACACCACGACTCGTTACCTGTTGACGGTTCGTCTCTTGGAGATAAGAGTGGAGAAGTGTCTGGACACACACGTGGATGGGTTTGTCCAACGGCCGTCCAGTTGGAACTTCAGCGTGTGTGGCTGATTCACGATACGAGGAAACTCGCCTCCCTCGGCAGGAAACAACGGTCAAGCGCACAGACTGATTTTTCAAAATAAAACTTCAGAAAACAAATTCTTCCAGAAGATGAGTGAATGAGTTACAGTAAGCTTTACTGTAACTCCAGCTGAAACGTGGGTCTAGTTGACACAATGACCGGAACGTCTCCAGCTTTTTCCAGAGAAGAAACCAAGTTCTTAGGATGTTCTTCCCTCCGACTCTAAAGTCAAAATAGGAAGTGCACCTTTATATGGGAGGCGGGGTCTCCCCCACCTCCTTAATAACTATTGGCTGGTTTTAACAAAATAAGAGATGGGTTTTCATCTCATAGGCAGAACTGTCTCTGACGGACAACAGGAAAACTGTTTACAGAATCGGCCAGATGGGCTGGCCTGTGAGCACAGAGAATATTATGGCTAACTTTCACAGACAAAACAGAGAAGGAAGTTGCAAGTTAAAAGTTTACCCTGAACTGTCCCAGATTCAGAACCTGCTTGTTCTTGCAGAAATAAAACCAGCAGAAGGTCAAAACTCATGAAAGTAACAGATCATCATTAAAATGACAAAATATACTGTAGATCAATTCTGAATTAACACACATTAAAGAGAAAGTTCAATCTGATTAATTAGTGTCCATTAATTCAAAATAATTGTAAAAAATATAAGTGTCCACTCGTCTCCTTGAGAGTTTCAAGAAGGTGTAACACTGAGAGTTTCAGAGAGATGCAGAGAGGTGTACTTGAAGGTCAAGCCTACAATATCAGAGATGAGGTGTATCACTACAAGTTCCTACAACTGTGTACATCAGCCTTGTTCTTAAAAATGGCCACCAGAACACTTCTCCATTCCTCAGGGGAGATGAACCTGCAAATGATTGCTATCAGTTTTTATTTACACAACATCCAAACTTTTGTCCAATCTACCCTGATGCATGCTCAATAATCCAATAATTTTGTCCAATCTGTTTTTCTACCAGTATAAAATAAAAACATGCATTACGGCTAGAAGGCTTTCATGTAGATGTTCGTTGTGACATTTTTATAAATGCAGTTCTTGTTCATTTCAGTTTGAATAGAAAGAGGGTTTAAAAAAAAGAAGTAAGGACCAAACCTTTGCAGCTTTATGTGGACTCCAGCTGCCATCTTGTGGCTGAAGACAAAATGATCAAAGTGGTCCTTTCATATCTTTTCACTACTGGAGGATGTTTTTCACAATAGTTATATTTTGTATAAACATATAAAGTACAGATGTACCACAAAACCATAAGTCTTTAAATTCCAATCTTTTGAAATGAGGAAGAAATAGCTCTCTCTTCATAGGGCTCTGGCAGGCTGCGAGTTATTTACAAAGCGCATGCGCATTGTCACGTAGACAATCTTGTCACGTGAATTTTACCCAGCATGCTCTACAACAAATAGAACGTTTTAAACTAAATAAATCGAGTGATTTTGATAGTTATAAAATTCCTTAATCTTTTTGTAGATAATGTAAACTGCTATTGATGTTATATATTTAAAGACACGTTTACAAAACCATAAGTTAAACTGCATTAAAAAATAGAGCCATATAAACCAAAGGGACGCCATGTTGCTGTCGGCTGGTCCGATGGCGGTGAGATTACAATTGCAATGCTACTTTGAGTAAAATGAACCTGAGTTTCTTCTCTGACCTTCCTCACCGTCGACCTTGACTAGCCTTTTGCTGTTTTTTACATTTTTTACTTTCAAATTACCACTACATCAATTCATAAATAAAAACACAAGCAGCTGTAGTGTGTAACTAAGTGGATATATTTTTGCATTTTTTAATGTGAATTTATTTAATTTCTATACAAAATAGATAGATAAAACCCCAGATTTTACACTTGTCTCCAACAGCTGAATCTTGATTGACAAAAGCTGATAACATTGCAAGTTTTGCTTAAAAAGAATAAAACCTCATTTAATTAATTAAATCTTTATTTATACAGGTGAGCCTCGTTGACTCTGCTTAAATATTTCAATTTAAGTTACTAAACAAGGATATTTAGTTCTATGACTTGAGCTCTTAAAGGCTAAAATAATTGTTTTGTCAATAGTTGACACAGTAAATCCCCTCACCTTCATTTTTTTTTAAATTTCTCCAAGTTATAAAACTGTATAAACACTTTATTTGGTTGTTTATCAGACACAGACACATTTAATCGCACAATGTTTTTATTGTTCCTGTTGACGACAGTGAGGATCAGCCTCAACAATTTAAAAAAAATAAAGGCACAACGAGAAGTTTTGAAATTTATTAGAAATATCAACCAAATATCACACAAAGCTCATCTGGTCAAGAAAAAAAAAAAACATTTGACAGAATCTCCAAAATCTGTTTTAGGTTCTGTTCATGGAATCAATCATCAAAAATACACAGAAAACAACTAAATAT
>JBBPBX010070661.1:0-18529 GCA_038048925.1 Garcialebias charrua | reverse complement strand
ATATATATATATATATATTATATATATATATATATATATACTATATATATATATATATATATGCTTATCTGAATATATATGTGTGTGTGAATAAATTGCATCTTTGGTTGTGTCTTGCTAAACATATATTAAAGTACAGTACACTATTGTATTCCACCAAAAAATATTTAAATATGCTAAACTATACGTTCCTATACATGCAGTTTTAATAGCTGTATGCCTAAAATTTAAATATGTGACAATAGCATTACTATTCAGCGTGTTATGATTGATTAAATGCGCTAATACCATATTGTGCCAGCCAAATATATAAGGCTGAGTGGAGCGGTGGACGCCTTCAAGATGGCCGCCTGAAATCTCGTCAGCTCCAATAGGAGAGAGCGGGCCATGCGGTATCTAGTGTTCTATATATGATATCTATGGTTGGCTCTGTCCCCTGCGCATGCGGAGAGCAGAACAGAAGGTAGAAGGAGAGCAGAGAGTGCAACGGAGCTGAAAGCTGTGTTGTGGAAAAAGGGAGGAAAAGTTACAGAAACCTCGATTAAAAAGACCTTTCATCTGAAAATACTTCTCTCAGAGAGAGAAGTGGTTTCTGCACTTTTCTTCAACCTGACTGCGCTCAGGAATTTTTATTTTGTACAGAACTGAACTTTTTTTTTTTTGGGAGCTGTCTTTCCAGAAGTTTCTCTTGAGAGCCTGCCTTGACAAATAACCATTTGTTTCCTCCGTCACTTTCTGACTCAACATTTTCAGTTTGGTATGATAGAGGTTTAAAAAAAATAAAAAACCTATACTGTATACAGCAGGTATATTTGATAGCTTTGCAAATTTATCTGCCAAATACAGTTTACCTGGTACAGATTTGTTTCGATACTTTCAAATTCGGAATTTTGCCTCTAAATGTTTTCCAAATTTTCCTTCTGTTCCCCCTGAACAGCCTTGGGAAAAGATGGTCTCATATAATCCACTACAGAAAGATATGATTTCAAAGATTTATAGTACTATCTTAAATCTAAGGGTTGACTCCAATGTCAAAATTAGAGATGCATGGGTTGAAGAGTTGGGAATCCAGCTGACCGAAGATCTTTGGGATGACGCCATTGACAGAATTCGATCTTCCTCTTCTTGTGCTCATCTTAGTTTGATTCAATTTAAAGTTGTGCATAGGGTTCATTTATAGTGTATTATATATATTATAATCTTATATATATAATTATCATTTATAATAGGGTTCATTTCTTTAAATCTAGGCTCTCTCAGATCTATCCAGATGTTGTGGACATATGTGATAGATGCAAGGGTACCCCTTGCAATCTTGGCCACATGTTCTTTCTTTGTCCCAAATTACATAATTTCTGGTCTGACTACTTCTCAATTACATCTTCTATTCTGAAAGTGAATTTGCAACCTTGTCCACTTGTTGCCATATTTGGTATCTCCAGCCCCACGTTAGGGTTAACTTCTGCTCAAAGGGAAATTATTGCTTTTACATCTTTATTGGCTAGACATACTTTACTTTTACACTGGAAGTCTGATAAATGTCCCTCAACATCCCTCTGGGTGAAAGACGTGTTGTTCTTTTTAAAGCTCGAAAAAATCAAATACACCCTAAGAGGGTCCACACAAAAGTTTTACCAAAAATGGCAATGTTTTCTTTCCTATTTTTCAAACTTGAAAGTTCTGCCCAACTGAAGGTGCCCGTCGTTGAGTTTTGATTTGAATATCAATATTAGTAGCCATTTCTGTAGTATGGTATATTTATTTATCCTCTTCTTTATCAGGTTGACTTCGAGTTGAGATTGGGTGGTGGGGAGGGGTTGTCGTTTTTATTTATTTATTATTATTGTTATTTTTTTATTATTTTTTTATTATTATTATTATTATTATTTTATGTTTATTTTTTCTCTTTCCTTTTCTTAGTTATAATGTTTCATTTTCCTGTTTGATTGGGTGATAATATAAAAAGAGGGTTGAAACTGTAATTTTCATCTTTGTGCAATGTTTTGTCAGTATTGTACTCATGATATTGACATGTGTCCATAGTAAGATCAACCCTAATAAAAAAAAATAAAAAAATCTAGTTTTATTTAAAATGTACCCACTGGTGGGCTGAACTTTTATCCGTAGGCCTGATTTTGCCCCCGGGGCCTCCAGTTGAATAGAGCTTTGGAGCGTGACGTCACTGGTCCGCGGCGCACAGCATTGTGGGAAAGAAATCGCCATTTTTGATGCCCTACTGAAGCTCTGTCTCTCGTTTTTTTGTTAGAATCTAAGAAGGTTGTAACAGTTTTGCAATGGTCTAAACATGCTCTGTGTTATTGGATGTAATGTCCGGTCACACGACCTGAAAGTAGATAGAGAACGGACTTTCTGTTTCCTGTTCGCTGCTGGAAGCAGCGCGAGGGAGCTCATGTGTCGGACCTAACAAAAAGGAGATGAATGTCCTGATATCAGCAGTGAAACGTCCTGATATAACTTTCTCCATGTCCCAAAATAACTGCTAGTTTGTTCCAGACATTCTGGTGAGTGTATAAATTCGTTTTGTTGGAGTTGTGCCATAAATTTTGCCACGATTTTGTCCGGGTGTTTAGTTAATAGAAGTGGGTCAGCCTATAGGTTGGGTTCATATTTTTTATATAACGTTGTCTGATTTTAGACAGAGTGGACAGCTGTGTTATTGTGAAATAAACTGTTTAAAGTTTGTAGTGTTGTCACTGTTACTGTATTAATACTGATCTGTGTTCTGATCTATCCTTGTCAAGGCAAAACTTCATATGAAATGAATTAAACTCCAGAAGAGCTCAGTCAGGCTGCAGATGAGGAGGAGCAGGGACCAGCAGCTACAAATACACCGTCAATGTTGCTCAGTAGTACCACATAAAACAATTTCTCCATGTTCCAGACACTGGTGAGTGTATAAGTCAAAGTCAAGTCAACTTTATTGTCAAAACTGCAATATGTACAGGACATACACAGGATTGAAATTGCATTTCTCTCCGTCCCTCGGTGCAACAGTGGAAAAAGTAAATTTAAAGTATTAAATAGGACTTCCTTGTTTTGTCATCATTATTTAATGTGTCACACAAAACTCTGTCTAATACCTGTGTCTTTTTCTCTTCAAGGGATGGAGGTGACAAGCTCATAACAGAAGGACGTTGTTATCTGACAGAGGCTTTGATATTAGACTGTGTGAGAGTCAAGGTTCTTTATTGTCATTCACATCACATGTTGTACGTGAGGTGGAACGAAACTGTGTACATGAATGATGTGCTGAGGTTAAAATCCCTCTTCTCCACATCGAGAGGAGCCAGTTGAGGTGGCTCGGGCATCTGGTTAGGATGCCTCCTGGACGCCTCCCTGGTGAGGTGTTCCGGGCATGTCCCACCGGGAGGAGACCCAGAGGAAGACCCAGGACACGCTGGAGGGACTATGTTTCTCGGCTGGCCTGGGAACGTCTTGGGATTCCCCCAGAGGAGCTGCTGGACTCGTTGTTTTGAAATATTTTTACAGTTGAATAATAACAAGTGGTTGTTTTTTCTCATTTAATAAAAATTAATGTGGTAAACATTTATGAAACATTTAATTCAGCACTAACATGTAAACATGATGAAATTGATCACATTTGTAGTAAACATTTGATGTATTAACAAATTTCATTAACAGGGATTGTAACAATATAGGAGTTATTAGTCAGTTTACTGACTTACCTATAGTTTAGACGTGCAAGTCTGAGCAGACTTTATCTGCACAAACTTGCCACCAAGTTCACGGAGTCTCAACTTTTTCAGAATAAATCAACAAATCTAACGATGTGATTAGCCAGTAATGTAATTTCACGCTTAGACTTCAATTTATGTTGGTCTACCAAAAGAATAGACCTTTTATTGAAACTATCACAAAAATTACATAAACATTTGTATCGATATTAGCTCTGATTTAATAACTATGTTGACAAGAATTCAAATTAAAACAAACAGACAATTAAAACTTAACTGTTGGCACAAAACTTGACAGATTAAATACTTATGAAAAATAAGAAATAGGAGGAAGGAGTTCTGGAGCTAAGTTAACCAAAGTTATTTACTTTGAACCAACCAGGGTGGCAAGCTTTCCCATACGGCTCTTAGCTGTACTTCCGACACGTGCAGCATACAAACAACGCCTCTTTACCTGGTGACGAGACGTCTTGCGAGGTGAGGACTGAGAAGTTTGTGGACACTAACGGACTGTGTGGTCCAGTGAGCGTCCAGATGACTTCGTGCGTGTATGACTGGGTCAGACGAGCGGGAGCACGCGTTCACCGGCAGGAACAGAGCCAATCGCACTGGTTGAACTTTCAAAATAAAACTTTAGAAAACAAATTCTTCAGAAAGGAGAGTGAATGGATCAAAGTAAGGCTTTACTATGATCCCCGCTGAGACGTGGGTCGTTGACACCTGACCGGGACGTCTCCAGCTTTCCCAGAGAAGAGAAAACAGTTGCCAGTAGTTCTCCTCCAAAAACTAACTTCCAAATAGGAAGTGCCCATTATATGGGGGAGGTGGGGTCTCCCCACCTTCTTAATAACTATTGGCTGGTTTTAACAAAATAAGAGATGGATTTTCATCTCATAGGCAGAAAGTCTCTTGACGGAGACAGGAAAACTGTTTACCGAAACGGCCAGATGGCCTGTCCTGTTGCGTCTAGCTTGAAGACAAAACAAGAGAAGGCAGAGAACAGCTCTTACCCTGACTTCTGCCTTAGAGACAGAGCCTGCTTGCTTTTGCAGAAATAAAACCAGCAGAATGTCGCAGTCATGCAAGTAACAGATCATCATTAAAAATGACAAAAATACTGTTTGATCAATTCTGAATTAACACACATTAAAGAGAAAGTTCAATCTGATTAATTAGTGTCCATTAATTCATAATAATTGTTAAAATATATAAGTGTCCATCTGTCTCCTTGAGGTTCAAGCAAGTGTAACACTGAGTGATTCAGAAAGGTGTAGAGAGGTGTACTTGAAGGTCAAGACAGAAATATCAGAGGCTAGGTGTATCACTACAGTCCCCCTTTTTGGAAGTCATCGCCATATGTCAGTGTTGACGTTGTTGATGTCAACTGTATGCACTAAGTTGCTGCAAAAGGCAGTGCTGCGCGTCGCTTCAACAGGTGGAACAAGGTTGTTTGTGTTATCATCAAGGACAACGTCATACGATGTGTCAGCTTGGTCAACCACTGTAACATTCAAATCATTTGACAAACAACTCACAACCTCAGTCACGATCTCGCGCGGAGGCGCCGTTTCCATAATCTGGAGCATGTGTGACTCATTGCATGTCTCAAACTGTGCAGTTCGAGGGGCAGGGGCAGGAGGGCCGCCTCTCGTGGGTACATGTCGGGACAGACCACTTTTCAAAGGGTCACGGTTCCCAGACATCAACATCTCTCGAAGTTCACCCACAGTGAGATCCATGAGAGAACTCTTTTGGTTCGATCCGGACCATCTGGGTTCATCTGGAGGGCGAACACCTACCTTGTGTGGTTCTCTGCTCCTCTCAAGGTTTTCAACCTGAGGGGCAGGGGGTTCAGAACTCCTACAGCTCGTAGCACCATGCTGATGTATGTTATTATGAAAAACCTGTGACCTCTCGCACTTTGAAGGAGAGGGAACCTCTACTACTTCCTGCGAGTGGGATGTGACCTTTTGACCTGTACAACCCTCTGATGGTATCCTAGGTTGTATTTCGGCCTCAAAAACTGACGCAGCATATTGTCTTATCACTTCCATGGAATCTTTTTTGCAATCAACCTTGAAATGAACACATTTCATTTGAAAAGGCATAAGATTCATAATGAAAAGACGTTTAAACTCCATATTTTCCTCTAATCCAGGAATAGTTTTTCCCCCGGAGTAGACCGAGATTAGCCTGTCGTAGAATGACAGGGGATTTTCCCACTTATCCTGATGGACGTTCTTAGCAGCTAAGTAATTAGCATACGATGAGGCAGATTCCCCCAAAATGCGGGGAGCACGGGCAGGAATCCCAAGGCCCCCATCCATCCATCTAGGATAGATAGGAGAGGAGCCCCCCTCAGGTGGTTCACCTGTTTGAACGTCCATCTTTGTACTGATTTTCTGTGAAAAATCAAGTAAAGTGGGTCTCATATCGCAGCTTGCAAATATGCAAAGTGTATGAGCTGCTCAGAAAACATCCAAGATGTTAAATGAAATAAAAATCAGTGATGTCTAGTAATTTGTCGACCTGTGACAAGGTCAAACAAAAACGGCTGTCGTTGTGAGATTTTTGTGAAAATCCAAACAAAAGAAGCCTCATGTGTGTTATTTTAAACTTGCAGTTTAAAATAAAAATAGGGACAGAGAGTTTGTTTTGCACAGAATTAATGATAAAGTGTTAAGTTTTATCAACAACATACATGTCTGTATTAAATCTGTGTAACTGTTCTGCCATCAACATTTGATTATATGTGAAAATCAAATTCAAGTGTGCTGTGAGTACAATATTCTCAAAATGTTTCCCGTTTAAAACAGGAACATTTAAGATGTACACATTACAGGAAGACTGCGTCTTCTAATGTAACCAGCAGGGGTCACAGCGCTGGAAGTGAGTTTATCACAGCGACTGTAATTTCTCTATCTGACCGCTATAGAGGCGCTGTTATCACCAGTGAGCGCAGCCGTAGCTTTCAGCCCACACAGACATCCAACATAGATGAAAAGCATCAATCAGACAGATCTAAAGCGTAACGTGATAAGCTCTAGAACCCAGGCTCACAAAACGAAATCATGTGAGCAAAATCGGTTGACTGTGAAACCCTTTAAACTGCGTTTAAAAGAAATAAGGTCGGTCCTCATAAAACCGGCAAAATCGGTGTCACGTGACCTGGTCACATGGCGATCGGCAGTTTTTCAGAGCAACCGGCTCTGTCCCCCCACTAAAATCTCAAAAACACCGCGATTAAACAGTCTTTTCAAAGACAGTAATGGACAAACAAACACGGAAACTCGTCTGAGACAAGCAGCAAGTGAAATTTGACGAGGAGCGGGGCTTCACCCACTGCGCATGCGTCAAAACATACAGCGTAATCGACCAATCACAGCGAAGACAGAACTGTAGTTCTAAAACCCAAGTGTTCATGGGAAATTGTGTCTTCCAAACCTAACGCCACCCACTAGTGACGTGCCGTTCGAGCGGTGCGTTCACGGACCTGCGGTCTTTTGAACTCTAGCGAGGAACGGACTTTTTAACGTTCTAAAACAGTCATAAATATCGCAAAACACCGCGGTTAAGCCAGTCTTCGACGATATCACGTGCATAGAACTCAAACAACACAAATAAACTGTTAGAAATGTGTGCAAAAATGAATCTGACAACCAGAGTCTACAGAAACCAACGTTCTTGAACGCGACACACAATGGACCAATCACAGCGTTTTAAGCAGCCATCTTGTCGGTACCGTTTAGCATTAGCTCGGCTCAAAGTACTGGACTCTCTTCCACAAAATAAACGTATTTTTACACCGCAGAAAATACCGTCAATGAGCTAAAACACAACCAAGCTAACTCTCACGCCCCCAGGGGAGGCAGCACTCTAACTGTGTACAACAACGGACTTTACGTCAAACGGAACCGGAATACATCCGGTCCAAACTCGCGGAGTGGGTTTTCCCGAACCTCGGCAAACACGTTGTAACAGATTAGGTAAAAATGGAGCAGCAAATGTGTGAAACAGACCTTCAACAATAAATCGCAGATGTAATAGAATGAAACAGGATCGTGACTCGGCGGTCACAACAATGAAAGATGCATGCAGCCTCGTGACACGTAATGAAACGTCTCACAAGCACAGACAAAACATTTATCACGCACCCGCTCCAAGCATACGCTCAAATGTGAATGAAAAATAATTCTAACGGGAAAATAATCCAGACAATGCCACAATTAGCAACTCCCGGACACTCACCAGCCAAAACTATTCTTATAAGCCCAAAACCAGGATGCAAACTAATGCCAACAAACACCGTTAACAAAAATAAGCTACACCAAACAACTTAATAAACGTTCCAGGAACTCGGACGAGCCACCAATTGTAATAGATTAATAATAGTAATAAATGTAGAGTAAGGTATTTAAACACTTACTGATTTACTATTATTGTAGATGCGCAGTTTAGCAGACTTTAATCTTGCACAAACTGCCACCAAAGAGCGAGTTCTTCCTTTTTCCGATACTAAGTTGTTTTTACTGTGATTAGACAAGAAATGTAATTTCACGCTTAGACTTCAATTTATATTGGTCTACCAAAAATATAGACCTTTTATTGAAACTATCACAAGAATTACATTAAAACATTTGTATCGATATTAGCTCTGATTTAATAACTACGTTGACAAGAATTCAAATTAAAACAAACAGACAGTTGGACCTTTCTGTTGGCACATTACTTAAAGTTTACCATGATGAAAACAAACATATTAATAGCTTATGAAAAATAAGAAATAGGAGGAAGGAGTTCTGGAGCTAAGTTAACCAAAGTTGTTTACTTTGAACCAACCAGGGTGGCAAGCTTTCCCATACGGATCAGGCTGAGCCTCCAACACGTGCAGCATACAAGCAAAGCCTCTTTACCTGGTGACGAGACGTCTTGCGAGGTGAGGACTGAGAAGTTTGTGGACACTAACGGACTGTGTGGTCCAGTGAGCGTCCAGATGACTTCGAGCGTGTATGACTGGGTCAGACGAGCGGGAGCACGCTTTCACCGGCAGAAACAGACTCCAATCGCACTGGTTGAACTTTCAAAATAAAACTTTAGAAAACAAATTCTTCCAGAAATGAGTGACGAGTTACAGTAAGCTTTACTGTAACTCCAGCTGGGACGTGGGTCGTTGACACATGACCGGGGCGTCTCCAGCTTTTCCCAAAGGGGAGAAACCAGTTGGCAGTTCGTTCTCCTCCAAAAACTAACTTCCAAATAGGAAGTGCCCATTATATGGGGGAGGTGGGGTCTCCCCACCTTCTTAATAACTATTGGCTGGTTTTAACAAAATAAGAGATGGATTTTCATCTCATAGGCAGAAAGTCTCTTGACGGAGACAGGAAAACTGTTTACCGAAACGGCCAGATGGCCTGTCCTGTTGCGTCTAGCTTGAAGACAAAACAAGAGAAGGCAGAGAACAGCTCTTACCCTGACTTCTGCCTTAGAGACAGAGCCTGCTTGCTTTTGCAGAAATAAAACCAGCAGAATGTCGCAGTCATGCAAGTAACAGATCATCATTAAAAATGACAAAAATACTGTTTGATCAATTCTGAATTAACACACATTAAAGAGAAAGTTCAATCTGATTAATTAGTGTCCATTAATTCATAATAATTGTTAAAATATATAAGTGTCCATCTGTCTCCTTGAGGTTCAAGCAAGTGTAACACTGAGTGATTCAGAGAGGTGTAGAGAGGTGTACTTGAAGGTCAAGACAGAAATATCAGAGGCTAGGTGTATCACTACAAATGTCATTTCTGTGCTAAATATGCTCATATTTTTCTTTTTCTTTTTTTTTAACCTCGAAGCAGTGAGCAGACAGACGAACTGCGTCGTTACGTCATCACGTTGCAGTGTCGTTACGTCATCACGTTGACTGCAGTGTTAGGTAGGTATCAGAATACTGTTGTTGGAATACTGAATACTGAATAATACAGAATACTGTATAAGTGACGTGCATTTGGTGAAAACTTGAGAATTGTTTTTTAACTTTTTCATATTTTTACATGTACAGGTTTTCAGCTAGTACAAGAGGTATACACAGAGTCAGATCATCTTTATTTATTGTCATTTGCACCGCATGTGGTACATGTGATGAAACGAGATTATGTACACATGGTCCCAGTTACATCCAACAACAAAATGTAAGAGAAAAACAGTAATAATATCTAGGATATAACTAAGAAAAACATCAACTAGAAATACACTAATCACTAATGTAATAGAAAAACATCATTATAAACAGCAGCACGAACCTGAGTCTGTATGAGCAGATGGTCACAAATGAACACACAACAACAAGAAAACAGATCAGCATCAACATGATGTGATATTTTGCAGTATTTATTCTTATTATTTATTTATTCATGAGTCTAACAGCCTCAGGGTAGAAGCTGTTCCTCTGTCTAATGGTTCTACATTTCATGCTCCTTAACCTCCGTCCTGAGAGGAGCGGGGCAAAGACTGTGTGTGCTGGGTGAGTGGGGTCTTTCATGATGCAGGTGGCCCTCTCCCTGCATCTGGAGGTGTAGATGTCTGTGATGGTGGGGAGACTGACTCCAACATCTTCTGTGCAGCCTTCACCACTCTCTGCAGAGCCTTTCTTTCTGCAGCTGTGCAGCCTCCATGCCACACGTTGATGCTGGAGCACAGGATGCTCTCCATTGCACACATGTAGAAGGAGGTGAGGACTGACAACACCATCGCCCATGATCGGGTCATCAGAGACTCTACTTCCTCAGACGGCTGAGAAGATCTGGTCTGGGAAGCTCAGTCCTCACCTCCTTCTACAGGTGTGCAGTGGAGAGCATCCTGTGCTCCAGCATCAACGTGTGGCATGGAGGCTGCACAGCTGCAGAAAAAAAGCTCTGCAGAGAGTGGTGAAGGCTGCACAGAGGTCTGTTGGAGTCAGTCTCCCCACCATCACAGACATCTACACCTCCAGATGCAAGAAGAGGGCCACCTGCATCATGAAGGACCACACTCATCCAGCGCATACACAATCTTTGCCCTGTTCCCCTCAGGAAGTAGGTTGAGCATCAAATGTTGAACCACTTGAGGAACAGCTGCTACCCTGAGGCTGTTAGACTCATGAATAATACATGATAAGAATAATCACTGCAAAATATCACATCATGCTGATCTGTTTTCCTGTTGCTGTTCATTTGTGACCATCTGCTCATACAGACTCATGTTCGTGCTGCTGCTTGTATTGATGTTTTTCTATTACGGTACATTGGTGCTTAGTGTATTTTTAGCTGATGTTTTTCTTAGATCATATCTTAGATGTTACATGATAAGAATAATCACTGCAAAATATCACATCATGCTGATCTGTTTTCCTGTTGCTGTTCATTTGTGACCATCTGCTCATACAGACTCATGTTCGTGCTGCTGCTTGTATTGATGTTTTTCTATTACGGTACATTGGTGCTTAGTGTATTTTTAGCTGATGTTTTTCTTAGATCATATCTTAGATGTTACTACTGTTCTTCTCTTACATTTTTTTGTTGTTGGATGTTACTGGGACCCGGTGTAAATAATCTCGTTTCATCACATGTACCACATGCGGTGGTAGAGGTTTTAATGTTTTCAATGTCATTTCTGTGCAAAATATGCTCATATTTTTCTTTTTTTAACCTCAAAGCAGTGAGCAGACAGACGAACAGCGTCATTACATCATCACGTTGCAGTGTCGTTACACCATCACGTAGTCTGCAGTGTCAAGTAGGTATCAGAATACTGTATAAGTGACGTGCAATTGGTGAAAACTTAGAATTGTTTTGTAACTTTTTTATATTTGTAGCCGAACGGGTATGGGTAAAAAAATACTTTAGGCAACTTTTAGTTTAAAAAAAATAATCTATTTAAAAAAATGAATTTGGTTAAAAACTTTATTAAAAGTTACCCTTTAGGCACTTTAGACCCGTTGCAGAAGATGAGGCAGGAGACACTTCACACAAACACCAATAAATTGCACAATTTGTTTAATAAAAAATCCTAAATTTAAAATACACAGTTAAAAAGGCAGTAATAACTCCTGGCAACAATGAAAGTGCAATTCGATAAAGTGTTTAAAACAAAAAAAAGACAGTAGTACACCACAGCAGAATTAATACCACCGCCTGGGAGATGTCCAATTAATCAAGCCACAGCTGTCCAAAGAGTTCGTCCTGGGAGAACCGTTGCGCTGCAGCAGACGCCATCCACGCCGGCACCAAGACGATTAGTCCGGGCTGAACCCCAGTCCGGGCTGAACCCCAGTCGGCCCCGATCAGCCAGACAGGACGGGTGATGCAGCCAGCCTTAAGCTGACCAGAACAGTGGGCATCAAATCAGCAGCCAGGACGGCAAGACGACAGCCAGTGGACAGCTCGAACAGCAGGTGAACAAAACGGTGAAGGACAAACAGCAGCAGCTAATAAACAAAGATTAGAATTAAAAGCTGAACATAAAACAGAAAGACGAACTAGCGCTTTACTCACCACGAGCTCCACCTCAACAGTAGAGGGAAGCAGGAGGCTTGTACATTTGGTCGTGGAACAGTAGATCACGGCGACCTTAAAGCGCACATTCAGTTACGCTGGCGCGACCCAGCCAGCAGACGCCAGGGTCTGAACCGGAAGGCGGATGACGTGAAGTCAACCACTGAAGCCTGGCCCTTTTTATACCGGAAGCCAGCCTTGGACCCAATCACATCCCGCACTCATGTGGTGCGTTCAATGTCCGTAGGGACATCCTGCCACATATTTTTACATGTTTTCAGCTAGTCCAAGAGGTGTACAACTTTAATCAGAGTCTAATCATCTTTATTGTCATTTGCACCGCATGTGGTACATGTGATGAAACAAGATTATGTACACAAGGTCCCAGTTACATCCAACAACAAAATGTGAGAGAAAAACAGCAATAACATGTAGGATATAACTAAGAAAAACATCAACTAGAAATACACTAAGCCCTAATATAATAGGAAAACATAATTACAAACAGCAGCACGGACATGAGTCTGTATGAGCAGATGGTCACAAATGAACACAGAAACAAAAAAACAGATCAGCATGTTGTGATGTTTTGCAGTAATTACTGTTTTCTAATTGTTTATTTATTCATGAGTCTAACAGCCTCAGGGTAGAAGCTGTTCCTCAGTCTAGTGGTTCTACATTTGATGCTCCTCAACCTCCTTCCTGAGGGGAGTGGGGCAAAGAGTTTGTGTGCTGGGTGAGTGGGGTCTTTCATGATACAGGTGGCTCTCTTCCTGCATCTGGAGGTGTAAATGTCTGTGATGGTGGGGAGACTGACTCCAACATCTTCTGTGCAGCCTTCACCACTCTCTGCAGAGCTTTTCTTTCTGCAGCTGTGCAGCCTCCATGCCACACGTTGATGCCGGAGCACAGGATGCTCTCAACGGCACACGTGTAGAAGGAGGTGAAGACAGACAACACCACCGCCCTGATCAAAAAAAGGTAATCAGAGACTCTACTTCCTCAGACGGCTGAGAAGAGCTGGTCTGGGAAGCTCAGTCCTCACCTCCTTCTACAGGTGTGCGATGGAGAGCATCCTGTGCTCACACGTTGATGCTGTAGCACAGGATGCTCTCCACTGCACACCTGTAGAAGGAGATGAGGACTGGGCTACTCAGACCAGCTCGTCTCAGCCGCCTGAGGTAGTAGAGTCTCTGATGAACTTTGTTGATCAGGCTGGTTGTGTTGTTGGTCCAGCTGAGGCTATAATTCAAGTGCACACCCAAGTACTTGTAGCTGGAGACCAGTGGTGGAGAAAGTACTCAAACACTGTTTATAAGTAAAAGTACAAATAAACAGACAAAAATGTACTCTAGTAAAAGTAGATGTACCATTATATTGTGTTTACTTAAGTAAAAGTAAATAAGTACTTGCTTTTAAAAATGCTTAAAGTATTAAAGTAAAAGTACTTGCTGAATGTATTGCCTAATGCAATGGTCTACAGTATCATTAAGTGTGTGTACTGTACGCATATTTTCTGTAATACATTAATAGTGTTTTTCCATTTTAAAGAACAATGCTGCAGATAACACATGTTTTTATTGTGTTTACTCTGTGACACAGTTCACACTTGGACTTGTGATTCTGTGTGTCAGAATTTCAGGGATGACATGCAGAGTTAAATGTCATTAAGCAAAATAAGAGAGGAATTATTTTACCTTTGAAAGTTTTTATTTAACACAAAGCAGAACCAATGTGTCATTTTAACTGCAGTAAACATGTTTAAATTAAAGTTATCTGTCTGAAAAAAAGGAGCATTATGCCAGGTTTCCACCAAACGCTTTTCGCGCCTCCGAAGCAGCCACTTTACATTGAAAGTCTATGTGGCCGGGCATGTTGGATGCGGCGCATCTACAGCAGTTCAAGCAGCGCGGCAGTGAGTGGCAGCTTTTTTCCGCTCCCACGTCACCTCCGAGCAGCGACTGTCGAAGCTCGATTTGTCCTGCTTCTGCTGCTCGCAGCTTAGCAGCAACCAATCGGGATAGACTCTGCCATGTGATCACGCAACAACGACAGGACTTTTTTTTGGACTTTTCAAACTTACCCATCGAGCCTCCATGAAGAAAACAGCCTCCGGTAAGAAACTTGGCATTTTTACAGTTGCCGCTGTCCGCTCGAGCGTACGGTCACCCCAAACATAAAAAAATGTTTTAATCTCAACAAAGACTTTAGGAGCTGCAGTTTGGCTCATAAAAAATCCACTCAAGTAGTAACGAGGCTCATGTACAGCTGATTTTTTATCTGCCCGGTGTAGAAGAAACAAACGGAAAAGGAGCCAGCCGCTGCTCCCACTGCGTGTCTGCAGACATGTTCGATGAGAACAGACATCTGTTGACAAGCAGCCAACACAGTGCGGTAGGAGATTTTTTGCAGCGCGAAAAGCGTCTGGTGGAAACCCGGCATTAGACCTGACAAAGGAACAGACACTGATCATTTCACCTCCAGTTTGTCATCAACTCTAGTTAAAATATTGTCCAGTCAACCATGGATCAAAAGTGAACAATATTTTAAATTCCTGACACCATTTTCAAAACTTGGATCTGAGTGTCGAGACATTTCTTGTCTCCTAACATCCCATGAACTGATACATTTTAATATTGATACAAGAATTTATTGTTCAAGTTCAGAAGAAGTTGGTTTTCACAGTTTTTTGAGTCCAGTCTGGTTTTTTAGGGAGATGTCCTGCTGTACTGAACAGTCTTTCAATAATCTTTCAATAATCTTTCAATAAGGCCATGGGTGGTGTGTATCTTCTGGCTGAATCTTTGTGGTGGAATCCATTTTGAGTGTGTTAGTGGTGCTGTGGGTGCTCCCAGTTCAGTGACGTTTATACTAGAATATACGTCATTAGTCCAGTTCTTCTTGAAGGCAGGTCTAATGTTACCTGTCCACTTGCAGTGATTCAAATTGATTCAAATTGTTTCAAATTCAAATTCAACTCAAATTGTGTGTGTTTGTGTGTGTGACTGTTTTGTGGTTTCTAAGGACAGTGTTTTGTCAGGACAGTAATGAGCTGTTATCTGATTGTCTGATTATAGCGTATTGCTGTCCTAACAAACCACTGTCCATTAAAACCACAAAACAGTCACACACACAAACACACACAATTTTAGTAGAACATGTTATATTTACATGTATATGTCTATCTGATATGCATATATACATTTATATGCATATATGTATATACACTGTACAGTACATGAATATGCATTTATGATATGCTTATATACATGTATATATGTATATTTGTGTGTATGTATATGACATAGATATCAATTATATAAATAATGCAGGGATTGTTAAGTATGACTTCAATATTATTAGTCACAGTTTTTTAATTTATAGTTTTCTTTCATTCAGCTAATTTTAATTTCATCTTAGTCCACCTATCATGAGAGGAGTTTTGTAAATACTCTGTCCATTTATCTTTCCTTTATGTGAGATGGATACTTGGGCCAAAAACAAACAATCATGTAATGTTTATTGGTTTACATGTGACAGCAGCTATCATCAAAATGTAGAATTTCCTCTAAATATAAGTATAAATGATCTCTTACAGATGTCATGTGAACACGTCCAGAGTCAGGAGATCGCAGGTAGCCAGAAGCACGATCAACTTCCTTTAAACACGAATACCAAGGTACATTTTAGTTCTTGTGTTCCTAAACAGAATTACTTGCTACGTGTGGTTTCATCAACCTTAATGTTCAATTAGGTGTGTATAGGAGTGTACTATGGTTTTTATGGACAGTTGTTTGTTTGGACAGTCAGACGCTATAAACAATCAGACAATCAATCAGATAACAGCTCATTACTGTCCTGACAAAACACTGTCCTTAAAAACCACAAAACAGTCACACACACAAACACACACAACTTCAGTTGAACATGTTATATTTACATGTATATGTCTATCTGTACATTATATGTATATGCATATATATACATGTATATGTTTATGCATATATACATCTATATGTTTATGCATATGTACATATATGCATATTCTTGTATATATACATATATGCATTTACATGTTTAAATGCATTTGCATATACAGTACATGTATATATGCACTTACATATACATGTATATATGCACTTACACATACATGTAAATAGGCACTTACATATACGTGTAATAGGCATGTAAATATAACATGTTCAACTCAAATTGTGTGTGTTTGTGTGTGTGACTGTTTTGTGGTTTCTAAGGACAGTGTTTTGTCAGGACAGTAATGAGCTGTTATCTGATTGTCTGATTACTGTATAGCGTATTGCTGTCCTGACAAAACACTGTCCTTAAAAACCACAAAACAGTCACACACACAAACACACACAACTTCAGTTGAACATGTTATATTTACATGTATATGTCTATCTGTACATTATATGTATATGCATATATATACATGTATATGTTTATGCATATATACATCTATATGTTTATGCATATGTACATATATGCATATTCTTGTATATATACATATATGCATTTACATGTTTAAATGCATTTGCATATACAGTACATGTATATATGCACTTACATATACATGTATATATGCACTTACATATACATGTATATATGCACTTATATATACATGTAATAGGCATGTAAATATAACATGTTCAACTCAAATTGTGTGTGTTTGTGTGTGTGACTGTTTTGTGGTTTCTAAGGACAGTGTTTTGTCAGGACAGTAATGAGCTGTTATCTGATTGTCTGATTACTGTATAGCGTATTGCTGTCCTGACAAAACACTGTCCTTAAAAACCACAAAACGGTCACACACACAAACACACACAACTTCAGTTGAACATGTTATATTTACATGTATATGTCTATCTGAACATTATATGTATATGCATATATATACATGTATATGTTTATGCATATATACATCTATATGTTTATGCATATGTACATATATGCATATTCTTGTATATATACATATATGCATTTACATGTTTAAATGCATTTGCATATACAGTACATGTATATATGCACTTACATATACATGTATATATGCACTTACATATACATGTATATATGCACTTATATATACATGTAATAGGCATGTAAATATAACATGTTCAACTCAAATTGTGTGTGTTTGTGTGTGTGACTGTTTTGTGGTTTCTAAGGACAGTGTTTTGTCAGGACAGTAATGAGCTGTTATCTGATTGTCTGATTATAGCGTATTGCTGTCCTAACAAACCACTGTCCATTAAAACCACAAAACAGTCACACACACAAACACACACAATTTTAGTAGAACATGTTATATTTACATGTATATGTCTATCTGTACAGTATATGCATATATATACATGTATATGCATATATGTATATACACTGTACAGTACATGAATATGCATTTATGATATGCTTATATACATGTATATATGTATATTTGTGTGTATGTATATGACATAGATATCAATTATATAAATAATGCAGGGATTGTTAAGTATGACTTCAATATTATTAGTCACAGTTTTTAAATTTATAGTTTTCTTTCATTCAGCTAATTTTAATTTCATCTTAGTCCACCTATCATGAGAGGAGTTTTGTAAATACTCTGTCCATCCATCTTTCCTTTATGTGAGATGGATACTTTGGCCAAAAACAAACAATCATGTAATGTTTATTGGTTTACATGTGACAGCAGCTATCATCAAAATGTAGAATTTCCTCTAAATATAAGTATAAATGATCTCTTACAGATGTCATGTGAACACGTCCAGAGTCAGGAGATCGCAGGTAGCCAGAAGCACGATCAACTTCCTTTAAACACGAATACCAAGGTACATTTTAGTTCTTGTGTTCCTAAACAGAATTACTTGCTACGTGTGGTTTCATCAACCTTAATGTTCAATTATGTGTGTATAGGAGTGTACTATGGTTTTTATGGACAGTTGTTTGTTTGGACAGTCAGACGCTATAAACAATCAGACAATCAATCAGATAACAGCTCATTACTGTCCTGACAAAACACTGTCCTTAAAAACCACAAAACAGTCACACACACAAACACACACAACTTCAGTTGAACATGTTATATTTACATGTATATGTCTATCTGTACATTATATGTATATGCATATATATACATGTATATGTTTATGCATATATACATCTATATGTTTATGCATATGTACATATATGCATATTCTTGTATATATACATATATGCATTTACATGTTTAAATGCATTTGCATATACAGTACATGTATATATGCACTTACA
>JBBPBX010070660.1:0-18529 GCA_038048925.1 Garcialebias charrua | reverse complement strand
CTCAAGGTGCTTCATTTGTGAATCAGTAAAGTATTTGTCAAAAGAAATGTCAAGCTCCAGGTGCTCAGTTGGTGTCCAGATAAACATCTTGCAGCTCAAAAGTCCAAAGCAACATCATTGTTAGCTGGACCTGGAGATGTGGATTTTTAATGCTTAGACTGGGCTTTATGTTTGTTTAAATAAAGTGTCCCACCTCTCTTAACATAACAGGACCAACCTTGTTACTGTGAAGATACTAGTAAGCTTCAGAGCTTTTCAGATTGCTCATCGCTTCGCCATCTGAAGCAACTGTCAAAGTAGCTAAGTATGCTAGTAGCTAAACATGCTAGTGTACGTTATTTTCGGCCACTTCTTCAAGTCGTCCTCCCACCCCTCAACAGCTGTAGGTAGCGGTAAAACAATATCTCCACATTTGAGTTGTGATAGTTTGTGTTCCCACATATTTTATGACCTAAAACCTCTGACGAAAACCGGTTAGCGCGTTGCTAGCGTGTAACAAAAGTGCCGGTTCTGACTTTCAGCGGAAGTCGTTCACATAATTCGCGCAAGGCATCATGGGGCGTAGGAATAAGGTGGATAGCCTTGCCGGTTTGCTAGCTCATGCTCCGTTGAATGCTGGTGTTACCTTTTGTTATATTTCAGCTCGTTTGGCTGGTAACAAACCCATATAGATTCTGCTCTGCTGGCGGCAAAACAAGGAGGAGGCAGATGAAAGCTTGCTGAACTTTATTCCTCTTGATGACAAGGACAACCACAACGCACGAACTGCACAGCTACAAGCTCTCAAGCTAACACACACACTTCTTCTACCCGCCCCTCTCGTAGCTCTCTACCGCCCTCTCTAGGTAAAGGCTGGGCCTGTAACACTGGGAATTTAGTAGCACAAGAAAACAACGTGTATAATGGTCAAATTAAAAACACTGTACCGGTTATCTAATTCATAATATTATTTTAAAAGCTGACCGAATACGTCTTAATCTGTCTAGCAAAGCGGCGGGGGAGGGGGTATTAGCTGCTAGCCATACTTGTAAATTATTTTTCCCTTCGGATAGTAAAAAGCACAGTCTACATGGTTACTGTTTTTTTTTTTTTTCTTTTTAATTACTGCACCGAAAGATAATAGAAAACTAGTGGATGTAGATTATTAAACTCACCTGGCACTGATGCTGCATGAAGAATCAAAATGGCTCTGGTCCTCTTCACGGGCAGGAACAGACAAGTGTATTGCTCCGCCTACTGTGACTGACAGTTGTCAGAGAAATGGTATTCTTCCGCTGGTGGAAGTAGTCCTTGAAAAAACCTTTTTCCATAACCTTCCATTCAGTGTTGCTTTGGTTAAAGGAAAACAGGTTAACTCAAAAGTCATTTAATTTTTTTTCTCTGTTGCTACAATCCCTCACTCACTCCTATTTTCCCTCTCCTGTTTTAAAGAGCGACTAAACCCAAATGTATGTTTTTTTAGCTGATAAACTCCCTAGAATGTGTATAAAAAGTTTCAGAGCACTATTTCTGTGTAAATTTTCATGTATTTGTGCGTATTAGTTAAAATCGGCAATATTTGGTCTAAAAACGTGTTCACGGTAGCCCTATGGGTTGAACAGAAGTTATTGCACGTTAATTTTACTATTAGCTCAAATGCTCTGTTGTGACATGTCTGCTCCGTTGTGACGTCACATCGTCTCCTGCCTTAATATAAAACTGGAGCCACTCCCCCGAGAAGGTCACTCCCCCTCCAGAGTTCAGGGGTTGGATTAGCGATTAGCAACATAGCATTAGCATTGATGAGTGAAGCTGTTCCAAGAATAGCTCTTCAAACTGATGTTCACCCACCCTTACACCATCAGGGTACAATCCGTTTGGAGGTGAGTACCATTTTACACCTTTCATTCCATAATTTATCTTTTGAGTATATGACGTGTTTCTTCATGTGCTGTGTTTGCGACCTGCAGCTTTGCTTCGGTGTGGCCCCACAAGGTCGTGGCGTTTTCATCTGTTGCTGATCAACGTTAAGTTTGTGTTGTAGTTGTGTTTAAATGCTCTGTTCCCCCCTGAGATGAGAATCTGTTCCCCCTGTGTCGGGATCCGACCGTGAGGCGCATCTGAGTTCTGAAACGAGTCCACACTATCGTGTCACAGTTATAGCTCATTTTAATCGACAGCTCCTGGTGATAAATAAATAAATATAAAACCTCCACTAAATAAATAAACCTGGTCTAGAGTGTGGGGTGTAGACTACTGTACAGGTTTTTTATTTATTTATCTCCGACAGAATCTAGTCTGACAAATACAAAGTATCAGCCACCAACACATCATATATAGCCTATTTATAATTTTTATTACTAATATAGAAGGCTGGAAGCAGCTGATAGAGGACAAGAAAACTTCCTGCAAAGATAAGTGTAGGCTTTGTGGTAGGCTAAATCTCATTCAAATTAAAAATATGACTGGAGAAAAATTATTTCTAGCTGCTATTTTTTGATAGTTAATGTCTGGGTTTTTGTTGTTGTTGTTTTTTCATTATTTGAGAGAAAGGGTGCGCGCTCCCGACACAGGGGGAACAGATTCTCACGGGGGAACAGAAATTCGCACAGCACCTGCGTTCTTTTGTTGCAAATAATGTTGTGGATCAAGGTATTTGTAAAATAATAATAATAATCTGTGCAGCAGTATTTATTTTGCACTGGGTCATCTGTTTGACAGGTCAACAAAGTGATAGAACAGTAATGTTTCTCAAGTATGTTTTTTTGTAAGGTGATTAAAAATGTGTTGTTGTTTTTTAGCTCCATGAGGCGTTCCACATCCAGGGATGAGCCGTGCAGCAGTCCCAAACACTCGAGACCACCTTCAGGATGCTCCACCCGCAGGATGGTCCACCTGCCATCCACAAACAAACACCAAGGTCTCAGCTGCACCCAACATTGTCGTGGATGGAGGTCTCAAGAGATGACGCAGCTCTGGCCGAGACTGCATCATCTTCCGCTGAATTTGAAATACATGTCACACATTTGGCACTTCGCATCTGGTTCTGTGAACTTCTTTTAGAATAGGATACCCTTTATGTAAATAACTATGTGCTTGTGTTAAATTATTATTTGTTTTCTTCTAACCCTGTGTGGACTGGGCACCTGGGTGGTCTGTAACACAGGTGTACACACCCACCTGTTCACATCTGGCCATAACCTATGTCAGAAAGGGATTTTTTTATAAGTCATAAATTCAAGTACAGGAAACTTTTAAATTTTAACGTTTAAAAATTTATGCTTCCTATAACTTTTTTAATAATGTCCAATTTGGATTACTCTAATTGATTATTGTAGTGGTTAGGGCGTTTGACTTGGGACCCGAAGGACGCGGGTTCGCGTCCCGGCCACTACACACCTTGGGGTGTCTATGAGTGCACACCTATTTCTCCAGCTCCCCGAGCGCCTTCTATGGCTGCTCACTGCACCGCCTGGTAGGTGGTTGGGTTAAATGCAGAGACGAATTTCGTCTGTGTATGGGAAACATACGCAGATGACAAGATTAGACAATTATTATTATTATTATTATTATTGCACTTTGTTTCTTTTGTTTTACAATATTTAATATTTGCACACCTGAAACAATTATAATTTATATTAAATTTAAACATTACTTTGTAAAAATTGATGATGTAAACATGTTTATTAAATGTTTGTTTAAATTATGCATGCATCTGAGAGAAATGCAATTTCAATCCTGTGTATGTTCTGTACATATTGCAGTTTGGACAATAAAGTTGACTTTTAAATTTGACTTTGATGCATGACTTGGAAATGTATTTATCAATACAGAGGTCTGTAAAGAAAGAAATTGATTACAAAAACTAGTTGTTTATGATTCATTTTATTAACAGTAAGTTAATTCAAAACAACAAAAGTTTCTGTGTCGTGTCACACGGGGGACACCACCTCCAGCTCGTCTGTATGGATGCAGTGGACAGAAGAGAAAGCAGTCCCAACCACCTTCAAGATGCTGCACCTGCCAGCCACAAACAAACACCAGGGTCTCTGGCCGAGACTGCATCATCATGGGATCGTTATCATTTACTCTGCGTGGCTGCTGCATGGGTGCTTGAGTCATCACAGTTCTCTGAAAAAAACATTTGAAAGGATACAGTATTGTTAAATTCATTGCAATTTGTTTGGTTTGCATTGAAAAAATATAATTTCTCATAAATCTTACCAGCTGTTAAACATATACTGTATGCACGTCCTAACAAATATATCATAAAAGCTTATAGAATGTTTCTAAACACGGATCTTTGGAAAACAAATAAAATATTTTACCACTGTTTAGTGCTAATTTATAGTCAATTCAAAAAACAACGTGTGTTCAGTTCTAGGTTGCATATTAAAATTAAGCCAAAACGTCAAAAAAACGAGGGTAGATGAAATCAATATTTTAAAATAAAATATATTATGAAACGTTACTTTTGTAATGTGCTAAGTAATAAGATGTGGTGAATTAAAGTCACTGCAGCTGGACTACAACTCCGTTGTGATCCAAACAAAGACAAAAACACAACCGTACACCTCATGCCATGCAGCTAAACACAGGTTTTTCATGTGTTCAGTGTTCAGAAGCATACGCTTAAGCTGTGTGTGATTAAATACACGCAACAACATTTTAGAACTGTTATTTTAGTACAAGTTTAGGCATTTACTTACTGAAGACGCGACTATCCGCCATTTTGAAATCTAAACTTGGGGAGGGGTGAGAGTTCACCACTAGAGGGGGCGTGAACACAGGACAACCCACAACCTCCTCCCCTGCTTGACTCTCTACACGCCCATTTTGAGAGAAATTTTGAAAATGGCCTGGGGGAGGAGTTACCGTCTCAACCTGGGTTTAGTCTGTCTTTAAATTGATGACTAACAAATGTAAGTTCAATCAAATCGGACAAATTCCCAATTATTCAACACAATGAATAACTTTAAGTTAATGTCCCGCCTTTTTTCCTTCCCTTTTTTTCAACTTCTGACTTACAGACTCAAGTTCAATCAACACTAGCCTGGCCCTCGCCTTCCTGCACAGCTCCGCTCAATTCTCATTTCCCTTCACTGCACAGTCTGGGATTTCTCTCATAGACAACGATTTCTCCGGTAGATTTTTGACCGGACCAATCAGAGAACAGAAGGGGCGGATTTTTTGGCCCTAACCCACGCCCCCACCTGTCCCAGCGCAGCCAGCGAGCAGCCGCATGTTCTCATTCAAAGCGATGCAAAGCGATGCAGGACTGTTTTATATGTGATATAAATGTATTAATTTCCCCTTCTTAATCCCTTATCTGGAGTTTTCTTTTGTTTTTTTGGCCAAAAGTCAAGTGATCGCTCCCTTCTCCCTCCTCCTCCTCCTCTCCTCTCTCTCCGCTACGAGGAAATGCCTCAGGTTGTCACGAGAGAATTAAACTCGGGTTTTACGTTGCTGCCCGAGTCCCTGCAGATTTTCTGGTCTTCTGGTGAGCTGGACCAGCGATCCATGGTTTTATTTTATTTTTTAAAAACGTTTTATTAACATATAAACACAGAATATGTAGGCAGCGAGAGAAAAGCTGCAGGAGGCGGAGCTGAAGTCAAGTTCAGCAGACACGGGGGAGACCACGGGGGAGCAGCCATATATGGCTCTGAGGGGAGGGAGCAGAATGCTTTTCCCTGTTCAAATTTTTCTAAGATCCAATGGTCTTGTTCCTCAGCAGAGGCCAACGCCTCTAGGAGAAATAGTTTTCTATGGGAGGAATGCCAGACCCTAGTCCGAAGCAAAGTGAAGGACAAGGGTCTGGTTTTAACCAGGCTAAATCAACACATACAAATCTGACAACTTTTTCAAATAGTCAACACAATGGATTGCTGTAAGTTTTAATTTGTAAAACTCATAATATAGAGTTCAAAATCTAAAAATTGTCAGAGCCATTTGAGTTAAAGAAATGTAGTAAGTGGATTTAACTATATGATGCTGCAATGTTTAACAGTGTACTATTTTTAAAAGAAAATCTACAGAAAAAAGTGCCACAGGAGCTACCATGTCAAAACAATGCAGGGAAGCTACCGTCGGAAGTAGGGATGCACCGATACCAGTATCGGGTATCGGGTCGATACCATGTGCGTTTACTCGTACTCATAAAAGTGCTCCGATACCACAGGACCCGATACCAGTGTCATTTAAGTTTCATTTCGTTTTAAGTTTCATTTCGCTCAGTTTGTGCATAAACACTTTAAACCAGTAGGCGGCGGAATCGAGCAACAGACTAAACGCCAGCCACATTAAAAAAAAGAAGAAGAAGACGACAAGCATGTTAGTCAGCACAAACAAGCAGAAGAAGGACAAGCAGCGTTAGCCCGGTGTCTCTTATTAGCTTAACCGCACAGTGGATTGACGAGGATTTTACACCACGGAGAGTCATCTTGAATGCAAAACAACTTCGGGGTTCGCACACGAGCCAGGCCATCGCAGCTGTGCTTCATGACATGCTCCAGGAGTGGGGGGGTGAGTAAAAGCTCTGTTCACGTTGTGCTTCGTGATAACGCTAAAAACATGATAAAAGCCATGAATGATGCTGGACTCCCAAGCTTAGGGTGTGTCGCACACACCCTCCAGCTGGTGGTGAACGCCGGCTTGAAGATATTCAAGTGCAACTCAACCAACCACTTAAAAGACTCCAGCAGAACGTGCAGACTCGCTGGAATAGTACATTCTACATGTTACAGTCTCTCATTGAGCAGAAGAGGGTTCTTGGAATATATGGATCTGAACATGAGCTTCCAGAAAATCTTACAGCTCACCAGTGGGCAATTTTAGAAACGACTATTATTGTCCTGGCTCCGTTTGAAGAGTTGACACGAAAAGTAAGCTGCTCTGATGCATTGGTGTCAGATGTCATCCCTGCTGTGATTGTGCTACTGAGACTCCTAAACAAAGAAACTAGCTGTGTTTCCATCCATTTTCATTTCGATTTTTGAGCTAATTTTTGAAATCTCGCAAATATGTAAATACAAATTAATGCGAAGCAGAAGTGTTTCCATCTGCTGGCTTGAAGCGCATCTACCAAGCCACGCACAGCGTCATTACGTCAGACGTCAGCGTCATTACGTCAGACGTCGGCACTGCGCATGTCTACAGTAAACAGGAAGTAGCAGTTGAAAACAGAACCTGGCCACACATCTCGTCAAAAAGGAGAGAATATTTCAGGTACGTGTTGCTATCGGTCGAGTTGTATTTATTCTGTCATACAAACTAGTTTTAGCGATGTTACATGTTGTCCGGAGCGGAAACAGCTGATCAGTCACGTGACGTGAATGTTCGCTTCGGCAGCACGAGTCGGCAAATGTGTTTCCATCTGTCGCTGTGCGCATCTGCTCATTTTCGAACATCCCAAAAACCACCTCAAGCGAGCGTATAAACTTTTTGGCGAACTTGAGAAAGTAAATACGGATTTTGCCGTTTCCATTAAGCTTTTCTGCTGCGATACTTCAAAATGCGCACCTAGAAACCTTGATGGAAACACGGCTACTGATGAAGATCATGGGATCAAAACCATGAAGTCGACTTTGGCTGAAGCTGTCAAGAGGCGCTTCACTGATGCTGAGAAAACCTCACTCTACTGCATCTCAACTGTACTGGATCCAAGGTAAAATAAATAAATAAAAATGATTTAAAAAACCACTAATATAAGCCTTTATTTACTTATAATATATACTTATACTAAGTTAGTATACCAAGTAATCTGATATTATAATATTCAGTGAGGGCCCTGTAACACGTTTTAGACAACTTGAGCCAAATCATTGAAAATTTAACATCTACGATGAAGATGGAATAAAAAATAAATAAAATGGAAGTAATATTAGTAATGTGCACATGAAAAATATTTCACAAGTTGGCATGACTTGTCTAAAAACATTACAGTGTGACAGGGCCTTAACATTTTTCCTTCTATTTTACCTGTAAATGATTACTGTCTTTTTTTTTTAGGTACAAAGATCGTTTTTTTTCAACCACCACCATTGCAACGGAGGCCAAGGACATGCTGAAGACAGAGCTGCAGAGGGTTTTCGAAGAACAGCCAAAGGAGGATCTGGGAGAGCCACCTGCTAGAAAGCCTCGCAAGGTACAAGTGTGCAGCAGTCTGGACAGTGTGTTTGACGAGATCACAGGTGAGCAAGAGTCATCTTCACTGAGCCAAGCACCAGTTGGTGCTGCAATTCAGTTAGAGACCTACCTTGGAGAGCCTACAACTTCTCGGGAAGACAACCCACTGCAGTTCTGGGGAGTTACTAAAGTGCGGTTCCCTGATTTGGCTAAACTAGCACAAAGGTACCTCTCAGCTCCATGTAGCAGCGTCGAAAGTGAGAGACTTTTCAGCTCAGTGTCACACATTGTTGATGAAAACCGAAACAGAATAACTGCTGGTAATGCAGAAATGCTGCTTTTCATTAAAAAAAAACTTGCCCCTCACATTCTTACACCAGACCTAAACACACTACAGATACATATATAATTTGGCCAGCCATTATTTTATTTTTGTACAGTTAATTTTCATTCACATTTAGGTGAAAGATGTGGTGAGGCTGTTTGTTAAAAAAGATTCTGTAAGAGTTCAAATGTAAAACATTTTATTTTTTGTGCAAGTTTGGACATACAGATATGTACTATTATTTGCCAAGCCATTATTTTATTTTTGTACAGTTAATTTAATTTGCATTTAGGTGAAAGATGTGGTGAGGCTGTTTGTTAAGACTATGTAAGAGTTCAATGTAAAACATTTTATTTTTTGTACAAGTTTGGAGATTACCAATAGTAATGCACTTTATGTTTGAAGTGTCTAATGAAAATAAACAGTTTAAGTTCATTAGAATGATTTTTTTCAAAAATATTAATTAGTACTTGGTATCGGTACTTGGTATCGGCAAGTACTTCAATGTAAGTACTTGTACTTGTACTCGGTTTTCAAAAATCTGGTATCGGTGCATCCCTAGTCGGAAGACTGTCCTGGAGATGAGTAAGTCTTTGTGTTAGGGCTGGACGATATGGCCAAAATTTTTTATCACGATATAGTTCTTAATTTCGGTCGATAACGATATAATTCGATATCGATATAAACAATATAAAAGCCTTAAAAAAACTATAAACTATACAAATAAATTAATGTTCACCTTGTATTTGTATTTAGCCTCCAAAAAGATGGAAATCACCATCAAATAAACATAAAATTCTCAACCCAATAATTCTCAGTCGGGTCATCTGGACACTTTCTTTTTTATAGACACATTTCGTCCTCCATCCAGTTTCTATAAAAAAGAAACTGTCCAGATGACCCGACTGAGAATTATTGGATTTGGTACCTGGATTATAGAGCATGAACTTTCTTGCTATAAAATTCTCAACTGTGTCAATATTAATAGTTTTAACTTTAAACAACTTTAAAATTTACAGCATTGACATTCATAGTTAATTAAATATAACTTTTGGGTGTTGTTATTGATGAGAAGCTGACATGGAAATCTCATGGAAATTACTTCAGAACAAAAATAACAAAATCAATTGCATTACTGTATAAAGTAAAATAGTTTTTGAATGACAAAGTGTTGAATATATTGAATAATGTAATGATTGTTCCATATTTAATCTGTTGTATTGAAGTTTGGGGAAAAGCATGCAAAACAATTACAAACCCTGTTTTTAATTTACAAAAAAGAGCTATGAGAATTATTAGTAGGAAGTGCTATGGTCACCCAACAAATATATTATTTCATCAATTGAAATTATTAAAATGTTATGATTTGGTTGAACATAGTATTTTACAAGTCATGTATAAAACTAAAAAAATGTTAGCCCCAAATATTCAATTAAAATTTGTTAAAAAAGTTATTAAACTCTGAAGGGAATGTAAATGTTTGTAAAAGCTTCATTTAGAACTAGTGTGAAGGAGCTGAGGTGTAAATCAGGAAACAGGATTGTGTTGACTTGATATCACCATAAACATTTCTGAAACTATTTATGTTTAAAGTCCATGACCCACCATGTTTTCAAATTGCATCGCCATTAATATTTATTAGTTTATTTAAAAATAATACAGGAGCGTTTATTTATATTGTAGAGAAATAACGCTAAATGTGTTATTTCATGATTTATAGCAGATTTTAGCAGAAGCTCCGGGAAGATCTGCCCCTCTCCAAATATGGGCATTCACATCACTAAAGTGACGCCTTGGAGTTACAGGCGGAGTTATAATAAGCCTTCATCAACTTCCATGACCGCTGCTCTAAGAGAGGAAAAAAAAAAGAGAAGCGGTCGCTCACTGATGTCTGTCATATTCTGAGCAGCATCCACGTAGACATACTAGTTTAATTCGCTTGATCGCGACAAATTCATTAATTTCCGCATCGGCTTTTTATTCTCTCCCCTGACCAGACAGGTCGGGAGTAGAAAGGCAGCCGCGGCGCGGAGCTCTGAGCGCGCGTGCTCTCCCGTGCTTCCCCGTGCTCCAGCAACAAGGCTGGGACAGAACCGAGCCCCGGCACGAACTTCAAAGCTGACGCAGCGGAACGGGGAGCCAGGGAGAAGACGGGAGAAGCCGCGCGGCTCGCTCCTCTCTGGGCAGAGGAGAGGAGAGCAGCCAGCAACAGTCGCAGCGGTGTTATATCTTATTAAAAAGGTCTATAAAATAAATAAAAAATAAAAACAGAGCACTGGTCCAGCTGTACACAAAAATGCACCAGGAAATATGCAGTTTTACTCTCACTCTCATAAACCTCCATGGAAACTCATCCCTTCCTTCTGGGTGGAGACGTGACAAAAGTCACTCCACACTTCGACACTTTTCGGCCGCGTTTCCGGATTCATTCGGGACTCGGTTGTTTTTTTTTGTTTTTTTTAACCCTCGCCTGGCCCAAATGCAAAAATGAAAATAGACGAAATATTCTACTACAGTAATAGTTCAATATGGTGAATTGTTACTGTCATGGTGGGTGTTGTCCTTTAAGATGATTAAATCAAAGTTGTTGGGAAGGTGTGGTGCAGGTGAAGTGAAGGTTGTTTGTACAGTACTGTAGTTACAGTACAGTACTGTAGTTATTTTATATTTTTTTAAACAAGGGGCAGATCTAACACTATTTTCGTCTTTCTGCACCTTTTCATTCAGTGTTTTTTTTCTTCTGATGACTTTGTTTTGTTTTGAATTAAAAAAAAACATGCAGCGCAGCTGGGGCTGTTTACGTTGTAGTTTCAGAGACACGTTGGCTCAAACTTTATTGTGCTTCATCTTCTGACTCTCATCATATTCTATCGAGTGGAAACTCTTCAGATGAACAAGTTAGATGTTCCCACCGCTAGTTAGAACGACTCCGTCACGTTTTGCAGCTTAAAGAGACCGAGTGGGCAGAAGCCTGCAGTTTAACAAAACCGAACTACGTCCACACCGACGAATTAGTCTTTCTTCTTATCAGTGATGTCGTCTGCTTTCTCTTCGCTTGTGAAACTTTGTTCAGTCACATTCTGACGGTCATGAGCACTCGTTTGACTCGTTTAGAAGCGAAAACAACGCGCTTTGGAGACTAGCTTAGCTTTTAGCCTGCTACCGCTGCTAACTAAGAAGAAGTTATTCATGGAGTGAACAGCAGATGTCAGCAAAGCCATCGTGATTCCTCTTACAGTGCTCTGTAAGAGGAATCACAATGGCTTTGCTGCCATCTGCTGCTCGCTTATTGAATGTGAAACCTCTCCTGAAAAAAAAAGGCAGCACGGACAAAAGAAACCATGCTGTTTGATTTTTGATCACTCAAAATAACTTCTTCTTCACGAACTGAAGCCAAATCGCTAAAATCTAAAGTTTTAAATGGCTAAATTCGACGGACGTGTTTGTATCTTTCTCCATTGTATTAAATGTGCTGTTGGAGCAGAGATCTGTGTCTGACGTCACAATCACGTGACCGGAAAAACCCGAATTTACCGTGTAAATAAACGGCGCTAATTTTAAACTATTTTGGAGAGGAATTTTCATTAATTTCACATTGTTTTAGCAAAAACGATCAGAGGTCAATCTTAATATATATATATATATATACAGGTAGTCCCCGATTTACGAGCGAGATCCGTTACAACGAGGCGCTCGTAAACCGGAAATCTCGTAATTTGGAACGGTTGCCATGTCTCTCGTAAGTCCGGAATTTCGCTCGTAAATTGGAACGGTTTCGCTAGCGCGACTACAAACACTCGTTTTTCATCAAAAAACTGCTTATGAGTGCATAAAAATGATCGGAAACGTGTGTCCATATGTTTAGCTAACTAACTGTGGTGAAAAAACACATGAAAACTCAGTATTTTTTGTAGCGTCCCGGTTGAAAAGATTGGTCTCTCAAACTGATGGTTCACAATTCCTTTAATTTACTGCCTTGCATGTGAACACACCGTAAGAGCTACAAAAAATAAAAAATAAAAATAACATCAGTAACTCAAAACAGTATGTTGCCTTTCACCTTACATGTACAATAAAATAAAATAAACCATACCATGTTGCGACCTTTTGTGAATTTTACATAACATAAAACATTAAAACTTGTAACCTTTTGTATTACTAAACATGACTAAATTACTAAATGACATGAACACCTTCTGGTGGGCAAAAACATAACCGTTACAGCATAACCGTTACTCTTAGTAGCAACGACATGAGCACCATCTAGTGGGCAAAACAACCGTTGCCCTTAGTAACAACCAGTAGACAATACTCGTGAAATATAATTAATTACAGTATATACATTTATACAACAAAACTCCAACACCAACCTTGTTCCCTCATCAACCAGGTGCTAATCGTTTGCAGCTTAACATAACTTATATTTCTTTTAACAGCGGAGCACTCCTCCTCTCTGGACGTTGCGGTTCTTCTGTACAGTTTGTGACACCTTGTCATTCTGTGACTTTCAAAATAAAAGCATTAGTTGCATCATTGATGCAACAGAATAGTGAACACTTATTAAACAATGACAAATAAATATTAGGTCATTTACACTCCCACCAAATCATTAGTTTAAACAAATGGAGCGATAATGATTTCCTAATGAAGAAATGACCTGTAACCTTAGAACTCTATGAAACAACAATCGATAAGAAAGAATGAACATTACATTGCAGAATGTAGTTAATTAGTCTCTAATAGCAGAACCAGTTTCTGCACCCGGCGTTCCACTATAGAAGGCTTACTGGAACATTGTCCTTTCTCAATCTTCCTTTCTCCAAAGCGAATCTTTACCTTTCTTACTAGTCCATCTTTGTCAGTCACTGTGTCTACTACCCGCGCTAATCTCCATTCATTGCGGGGTAAATCATCCATCTTCTCCATGACAACATCTCCAACTTTCAAATTTCTCTTTGGAGTGTGCCATTTCTGCCTTGTTGCGATGGTGGAGAGGTACTCTCTTTTCCAACGTGACCAAAACTGTTCTGCCAAATACTGCACCTGCCGCCACCTTTTACGCATGTAAATGTCCTCTTTGATGAATTTACCTGGAGGGGGCAGAGCTGCTGTTGTTTTCATAGTAAGCAGGTGATTTGGGGTCAGAGGCTCTGGGCTGTTTGGGTCACTTAGGTTGTCCACTGTAAGAGGCCTGCTGTTCACAATCGCCATTGCCTCGTAAAAGAATGTCCTTAATGATGTGTCATCCATTCTGCCTGATGCAAGTAAAGCTGTTGAGCGCAGAATGTTTCGAACTGTCCTGATTTGCCTTTCCCATACACCTCCTGTATGGCTTGAATGAGGAGTGTGCATTTTGAAGTCACACTGTTTCTCTGCAAGAAATGTGGTGATGCGGTTAGAGTCCACTTGTTTTAAAGCTTCTTGCAGTTCGTTTTTAGCTCCGACAAAGTTACTTCCTTGATCGCACCTTATCTCTCTGACTGCTCCTCTTATAGCTATAAAACATCGGAGAGCATTGATAAAGGCATCTGTAGTCATGTTGTCTAACATCTCGATGTGCACTGCCCTGCAGCAAAGGCATGTAAAAAGGAGTCCATAACGCTTGTGCACTTTGCGAGCTTGGTTGGTTGGAAAGGGACCAAAACAGTCCATTCCACAAAATGTAAATGGCGGAGATGGATCTAAACGCTCTGTTGGAAGATCAGACATTTTCTGCTCCTCTGTGCCTCTTCTGAGTCTGCGACACCTTACACATTGGTGTATAAAATTTGCTATTGCTTTGTTGATGCCTGGAATCCAAAATCCATTTGATCTGATCTCATTGATTGTAAGTCCTTTCCCTTGGTGTTGCACTTTATTGTGGAAATGAGCTATTATTAGCTGAGTGACATGGTGACCTTTCGGAACTATCACTGGATGTTTCAGTGTGGAAGAGAATGAAGCATTTTTGAGCCTTCCTCCCACCTTAAGGAGTCCATCACTATCAAGAAAAGTGTCCATTTGAAACAGTTTGCTTTTGTGAGGAAGTGCCTTTCCATGTTTGAGCATCTTTATCTCCTCTGCGTATTCACTTGCTTGTACATCCTGTAGAATAATGCATTAGGGCTGGGCCATATCGTATCGTGCCCGGTATTACCGGTAGAAAGCCTTTGCCCGGGCAAAAAAGTGATACCGCGATATGCTAATTTTGTGACGTATAACTGTGACGTAATTACGTCACGCCACGCAGCGGATTGCGCTCACGTGGGCGGTCATGCTGGCTGCTCGTCCGCTGCAGAAAAAAAAAAAGTTCGCCACTGGAGTTGTAAACAAGGAAACGGTCGGCAAACATGGCTGAAAGCGTTACTGCTGAAGAATTATTTCCCAAGAAAGGAGGTTCTTCAGTCGTGTGGAATTATTTTGGATTCAAACGAGCAGATACAGAACAGACTACGGTAATCTGCAGGGAGTGCAAGAAGTCTGTAATATCGAGAGGGGGAAGTACGTCGAACTTATTTCACCATCTGAAGCATCAGCACCCGTGTCGTTACCAGGACTGCATGAAAGTTCGGGAGGAAAGTCCGGCAGCTAAATCAACACAGCCACAGAAACGTAAGATAATTCAGCATGGAATCGCCGAGTCGTTCACTAGCTGTACCCCGTATGATAAATCCAGCAAGCGCTGGAAAGATATTACTCGAGCTGTCACGATTTGTTTAGCTAAAGACATGATACCAATCCAAACTGTCGAGAAGGAAGGCTTCAGTAATCTTGTTAAGAAGCTAGACCCGCGATACAACCTCCCAAAAAGAAAATATTTTTCCAAGACAGCGATCCCAAACATGTACGACGAATACCGTAAAAATGTTCAAGCGGTGGTTTCATCTGTGAATTATTACGCATCAACCACGGATTTATGGTCAAGTCGGACCACAGAGCCGTACCTGAGTCTGACTGTACACTATATAAACAGCGACTGGGAACTGTGCAGCTCAAACCTGGAGACCAGCTTCTTTCCTGAGGATCACACAGGAGAGAATATTGCAGCTGGCTTGAAAGAGTTTCTCCGGTCTTGGCACCTCGACGAAGAAAAACAGGTGTGCATAACAACAGATAGCGGTGCCAACGTTATCAAAGCGCTCAGACTGAATAACTGGACGCGACTGTCCTGCTTTGGGCATCGTCTTCATATCGCCATTGGTAAGTTTACTTTATTTATTAATTATGTATGCTAATATTGTTTGTTAAAGTAGTACAAGTACAATAAATTAAAATATTTGGAGTTAATTTCTTTCAGTAACTCTATTCACAAAGTGAAACACATTACCTTATATCAGGGCTTTTCAACTGATGGCTCAGGGGCCAAATCAGGCCCATGGGTGAACCCAGTTCGGCCCACCAATAGGTTCATTTTTAAATAAAACTAGACTTTAAACCATAAAACAAACTTATCAAAAAGACGTATTACAAAAATGTGGGCTTAATGGAAAGTATATTGACAATCTGCTTCAAACAGATTTTAAATTTATTTTCTAATACATACTTTAAATCTGACTACTGTAACAGGTCTCATTAAAGCACACTTTAATTAGCTAAAATGTACTTGGATTATTATATAATGCTAACTACTTCCTTCCTCATAGGTGATAATATACAAATACCACAGCTGTCAAGGAAATATTCAAAAATAAATTAATAGGAAAATTACAGATTATGTGGGAAATATTGGCATGTTCTTGACAACAAAAAGTCCACCCATTAATGGAATATTGACAACCTGATTATGCCTGCAGCATGGCACTTGTAATGTTTAAAATGTTAACATCTCTTAAGTTCACAGTGATTTAAATAATACAAATGAAAATTATATAAATTATATTAAATTTGCTAGGATAATGGTAAAATTAAAACTGTGATTTCAATCTCTCTCTCTCTCTCTCTCTCTCTCTCCTCCCTACCCTTAACTGCAGAGAGGAGTATGAAGGATCACAGGATCGACAGAGCCGTGGCAGTTTGTAAGAAGATTGTGAGTTCTTTCTCCAACAGCTGGAAGAGGCAGCGGGCACTGCTGGAGGCTCAACAAAGAGAGGGAACACCTCAACGCAAGCTCATCACTGAATCTCCCACGAGATGGGGGTCCAGACAGAAAATGATCCAGCGTGTGTTGGAGCAAGAAAAACCCATCACCCAGGTCTTAGCTGCTGACCGATCAACAAGGCACCTGGTCCCCACATGGCAAGATCTACAGGTTCTTGATTCTGTGAGCAAAGCCCTGGGTCCTCTGGTTGAGTTCACTGATGCTCTGTCTGCTGAGGACTATGTCACCATCTCATGCTTGAAGCCTGTCCTTCAGCTGTTCAACAGTACCATTCTTCTCGTGAAGGAAAATGACACAGAACTCACAAAATCCATAAAAAGCTCAATACTGGAGTACTTGAACAGCAAGTACAATGAAGACCCAGTGGTGGTGGAACTAATGAATCTGGCAACCATGCTTGACCCTCGATTCCACAGTCTGTACATGGACCCTGAAACGAGCCAGGTAATAAAAGAGAGAGCAATCAGCGAAATGGAATCATTCCTGGGAGAAACAGAGGGAGCTCAAATGTCACCACAAGCTTCAGGTTCAGCTGAAGACATCCCAGGCCCAAGTGCTGCAAAGCTGGCAAAGAAGAGCTTTGGAAGCTTTTTTAAGAGGCCTGCAGTTGCAGGAAGTGACAGTCCAGGAACAGGACCATTTTCAAGAGAGCGAATTCAGGCAGAGTTAAACAACTACCTAGACTGTCCTCCAGCAGATAGTGACAGTGATCCTCTCAACTGGTGGAAATTGCACGAGGTTATCTTTCCTCAGGTTAGCCGTTTGGCAAAAAAATACCTGTGCATCCAAGCTACTAGTGCAGCCTCTGAAAGGCTGTTCAGCACAGGAGGGAACATTGTAACATGCTATAGGTCTGCACTGAAGCCTGTATCAGTGAACAGGCTTGTGTTCTTGAACAAAAATCTGAAGCTTGATCACTGATAACCGAGGCAGCTAAATGGCTATGTTCTGATCAGCAATCTTTTTAGGCACATTTGCCAAGTTTTGGAAGAAATAGCTGCTCATTTAAACACAACACGTTTTTTTGTTGTATGTTACAGTTATGCAGCTCAACAGAACATAAGCTTTAATTTTATTTATTTTATTATTTCTTTGGTGATGGGGGAGGACTACTGCACCTGTAATTTAGTTTTTGTTTTGAATTTTGCTCAGTATTTTGTGCAGACATTTTCAGTTGAAATAACAGAAGGATTTTTTGATTTTTTTTCTATCTTTGAGACTTGAGAGTGACAAGAAAGTTCATATATGTTTGAGACTTAATATGTTACTAAATAAAGTAACTTAAATAAAATGAACCACTTGTTGTTTATTTTAGTTTGTAACGTATCAATTCATATATGAAACCAAAGCAGTTTGCCAGGGCAAAATGTTTTTAGTTTATTTTAGAGAGAGAAAAAGATACTTTAAAACCCAAAACAGCAATCATAATTGAATAACAACAAATTCAAATATACATTATTTTTCTGAAAAGTTACAAGAAGAAGCCTTTTTAATCAGGAGCATCATGAACAGTTGATGTCCTGATGCTGCTCAATAATTCAGGTCAAACAAATCTAACAGGATAAGTCGGGTCTTCTGAACAGATTCTTCTTTGTTGAAACGTTTCATCTTCTTCGACATTCAGTCTGAGGAGCTGCAAAAACTCAGTGAAATAGGGCCTTCTCGTAGTGGTTTAACAAGTTACTGCCGACTTCCAGAAACTGGCTATTCACATGTGGGGGGAGGACATCAGCCTAACAATTGATCATCAAATCATAGGTCACTGATGGCTGCTTGTTATTCACCAGGGGCTGAGTGGCTCTTAACATTCTTACATATACTTGATCAGCTTTATTTATAAAGTGCTTTAAAACTGCCACAGCTGAAAACAAAGTGCTGAACATCAGATGCAAACAAGATAAAATAATGCATAAAAACAGAGCTACATTACAAAACTAACACACACTGGAAAAACAGCATGTAAATGAGCACATGGGAGACGCAGTCTGTGTTACTCCAGTTTCTCTCAGCTTATGAGAAAC
>JBBPBX010070659.1:0-18529 GCA_038048925.1 Garcialebias charrua | reverse complement strand
GTGTACACCCAGGTACTTGTAGCTGGAGACCACCTCCACCGCAGATCCACCTATATACAGTGGGGTGTGGGTGTGTTTGTTCCTTCTGAAGTCCACAATCATCTCCTTCGTCTTCTTCACATTCATGTGAAGGTTGTTCTCTTTGCACCAGCTCTCCAGATGTTCCACCTCCTGTCTGTAGCTGGATTCATCATTATCTGTGATGCATCCCACCACAGCTGTATCATCTGCAAACTTAACAATATGACAGCCTGGATGTGTGGCTGTACAATCATATGTGAGCAGAGTGAACAGAAGAGGGCTCAGCACACATCCCTGAGGAGAGCCAGTGCTGAGGGTGATGGTGGAGGAGGAGAAGTTGTGGATCTTCACGGACTGTGGTCTGTTTGTTAAGAAGTCTAAGACCCAGTTACAAATAGAGGGGCTTAGTCCAAGTGTGGATAGTTTGTCTATCAACCTGGATGGGTATCTGCACAATCATATGTGAGCAGAGTGAACAGGAGAGGGCTCAACACACATCCTTGAGGAGAGCCAGTGCTGAGGGTTATGGTGGAAGAGGAGAAGTTGTGGATCATCACTGACTGAAGTCTGTTAGTTAAGAAGTCAAGGAACCAGTTGCAAATGGAGGGGCTTAGTCCTAGTGTTAGTAATTTGTCCATTAGGGTTTGGGGGATCATGATTTTGAAGGCAGATGTGAAGTCCACAAAGAGCATATGGGTGTATGAGTCCTTCTGTTCCAGGTGGGTGAGAGCAGTGTGGACCACAGAGGAGATGGTATCCTCTGTTGATTGGTTCTCACAGTATGCATACTCGAGGGTCCTTGTTGATGATGGTTGTTTTGATGTGGGTCATGAACAGTTTTTCGAAGCATTTAGCGACTATCGGGTGAGGGCCACTGGCCAACAGTCATTCAGAGCAGTCACTAGCTGTGTTTCCATCCATTTTAATTGCGAAATTTGAGCTACCTCGCAAATATGTAAATACAAATTAATGCAGATCAGAAGTGTTTCTCCATCTACTGGCTTGAAGCACTTCTTCCAAGCCGCGCACAGCGTCATTACGTCAGACGTCAGCGTCATTACGTCAGACGTCAGCGTCATTACGTCAGACGTCAGCACTGCGCATGTCTACAGTAAACAGGAAGTAGCAGTTGAAAACAGAACCCGGCCACACATCTCGTCAAAATGGAGAGAATATTTCAGGTATGTGTTGCTATCAGGCGAGTTGTATTTATTCTGTCATGCAAACTAGTTTTAGCGATGTTACATGTTGTCCGGAGCGGAAAAAGCTGAACGTCACGTGACGTGAATGTTCGCTACGTCAGAAATGAGTCGGAAAATGTGTTTCCATCTGTCGTTGTGCGCATCTGCTCATTTCCGAACATCCCAAAAACCACCTCAAGCGAGCGTATAAACTTTTTAGCGTATTTCAGGAAGTAACCTCGCATTTTGCCGTTTCCATTAAGCTTTTCTGCTGCGCTACTTCAAAATGCGCACCTAGAAACCTTGATGGAAACACGGCTACTGTAGAGCTTTTTTGGACTGGGATGATGGTGGTGTGGTCTTCAGGCAGACGGGTCTACAGGGCATGAGGTGTTAAAGATATTGGCCAGCACCTTGCAGAGCTGATCGGAACTTTCAACACTTTCCCAACACTTTTTTTTTGGATTATGGTATTTTGACCAAGGGTTAGGATTTCCAACTAAACGCAGAGATAGGACCACCAAACTCACAGATCTTGTTCTCCATAACTCCCTGACCGCAATTTATGAGATTCCTGTCCGTCCTACGTTCTCCCTATGAATTATGGGTATTTGTATTTGGACAAATTAGGGTTAGGATTTCCATCTAAACGCAGTGATAGGACCACCAAACTCACAGATCTTGTTCTCCATAACTCCCTGACCGCAATTTATGAGATTCCTGTCCGTCCTACGTTCTCCCTATGAATTATGGGTATTTGTATTTTAACAAATTGGGGTTAGGATTTCCAACTAAACGCAGTGATAGGACCACCAAACTCACAGATCTTGTTCTCCATAACCCCTTGCACACACACACACACACGCACATACACACACACACACACACACACACACAATATGCAAGTGTACAGTTAAATATACATATCCAGACAATATCCTACTCTAGGATTTTTCATGTATGGGTATCTGGAAAATATCCAATACTAGGATTTATTATGGATGGGTATCCAGAAGATATCCAATACTAGGATCTATCACAGATGGGTATGCGTGGGATATCCTGTACTAAGATCTGTTAAAGATGAGATCTCCCCGTATAGCACCAGAAACATATTGGATATGTGGCAGATACGTAAACTTGCATACTGTTGTATCTCCCCAGATATTAGGCCTTTTTGTATGGGTTTAACGGGCCCCGAATGGGTTTTCAGTGGGAACCAGATGGTAATGCCTTAGTCCTAAAGGAACAATTGGGACTTTCTCAACTAAGCAGAAGTGAACAAAATAAGATGAAAAATGTCTTTTGGTCAAGGTTCTTTAAAGGCTAATGTGAATTATTGTCAGTATTACTTTTTACCTCTGCTGAGTAAACATTTATTATGTGAATAGAATAGAACTTATTTAACAAAAAACTCAAACATAAAACATGCCCAAAACAAACTACTGTACAATAAATGCTCTTTTAAACAAAGAAATTTTAATGTTTTGCATAGTGTTGTTCAACATCTACAAAATTATTCAAGACAGCATTTCTGAAAATAATTTAAATTAGTTTTTACTTAAAAAAAAGACAAACACACACACCGGTTTGTTAGTTTTATATAGTCCCTCGTTTATCACAGGTGTTTGGGACCATGAGGTGCGCTGGACCATGCATATTGCTGGTGGGAACACGCCCACTAGCGATAAGTGAAAAACAGCAAAGTAGGATAGTTCAAGTTCAGTCAACTTTTGTCATGACACGTACCAGGTTGCAATCACACTCATCACCTGTTACTCCCAAACTCCCTTCTTAAATAAACAATTTAAATTTTAATACTACTATATATACAATATTTTACATAAACAACACATGCTGTATGGATTGTTTATTTAAAATATTGTATACAGTATGTAAATTTAAATTGTTTAGGAGGGAGTTTGGGAGTAACAGTATATATATATATATATATATATATATATATATATATATATATATATATATATACGGAAAATATCCTATACTAGGATTTTTCATGTATGGGTATCCAGACAATATCCAATACTAGGATCTGTCAGATGTGTATCTGGAAAATATCCAATACTTGGATTTAATATGTATGGATATCCAGAAAATATCCAATATTAGGATCTATCACAGATGTGTATACGGAAATTATCCAAATGCTAGGATTTTTTATGTATAGGTATCCAAAAAATATCCTATATGAGGATCTGTCAGATGTGTATCCGGAAAATGTCAAATACTACGATTTACTATGTATGGGTATCCAGAAAATATCGAACATTAGGATCTATCACAGATGTGTATCCGGAAAGTATCCAAATGCTAGGATTTTTTATGTATGGGTATCCAGACAATATCCAATACTAGGATCTGTCAGATGTGTATCCGGAAATATCCATATGCTAGGATTTATTATGTATGGGTATCCAGAAAATATCCTATATGAGGATCTGTCAGATGGGTATCCAGAAAATATCCAACATTAGGATCTATCACAGATGTGTATCCGGAAAATATCCAATGCTAGGATTTATTATGTATGGGTATCCAGAAAATATCCTATATGAGGATCTGTCAGATGGGTATCCAGAAAATATCCAACATTAGGATCTATCACAGATGTGTATCCGGAAAATATCCAATGCTAGGATTTATTATGTATGGGTATCCAGAAAATATCCTATATGAGGATCTGTCAGATGGGTATCCAAAAAATATCCAACATTAGGATCTATCACAGATGTGTATCCGGAAAATATCCAATGCTAGGATTTATTATGTATGGATATCCAGAAAATATGCAATATGAGGATCTGCCAGATGTGTATCCGGAAAATATACAATAATAGGATTTATTATGTATGGGTATCCAGAAAATATCAAATACTAGGATCTATCACAGATGTGTATCCCGAAAATATCCAATACTAGGATTTATTATGTATGAGTATCCACAAAATATCCAATACTAGGATCTATCACAGATTTGTATCTGGAAAATATCCAATGCTAGGATTTATTATGTTTGGGTATCCAAAAATATACAATACTAGGATCTATCACAGATACGTATATGGAAAATATCCAATAGTAGGATCTTTCACATATAGGTATCCAAAAAATATCCAATAGTAGGATCTTTCTCATATAGGTATCCAGAAAATATCCAATACTAGGATATCTCAAGTATGGGTATACATAAAATATTCTATACTAGGATCTATAGCAGATGTGTATCCAGAAAATATCCTATACTTGGATTGATCATGTATGAGTATCCAGAAAATATCCAGTGCTAGGATCTATCACGGATGGGTATACATGGGATATCCTGTACTAGGATCTGTTAAAGATGAGATCTTCCCGTATATCACCGGAAACATACTGGATATGTGGCAGATACATAGACTTGCATACTGTTGTATCTCCCCGGATATTAGGCCTTTTAGTGCAGTGACAACAACATATGATGAGTGTGACACTTGAAATATGTAGGATTCAGTATTATTTCTGTATTAATGAATTAATCGTATTTTTTAGTTAAGATTATAATGACAGCATGTACTTAAAATCATACATACACTGAGGTGGAAGGTGATTGATACATTATTTCTTACCGAGTATTGATCTCTGACGTTCTGTCCTGTTCTGTTCTGGTCTGGTCTGTGAGCAGCTGGGCCCAGATGAACTGTTCTCCTGTGGTGGAGTTGACGATTCAGGTGATGGAGCAGGGGCATTCTGTGAAGGCGAGGGGTTTGGAGCTTCCACTGTGGACTCTGTACCGTCACATGCTAAAATATGTTCCGGAAAAAATACAGTTAAAACAGTTAGCATGTGCGCTAGTTAGCATAGCATCGTTAGCATCGTTCTCAGCCTCTTTTTTAAAATATGTTCACAACAGATCGGATCTTTAACTTACAATGTGTTAAACGTTATAAAACACTCACCATCTTCGATCACTGATTCCTCATGGAAACTATTAGCTGCTGTGTCCAAGCAAGTTTCGCGCCCGTTATTTGATGGGCGATTACCATATATCGCGTCCATCTGGTCAAACCACTTCCAGGTCTTTCGGCCTGCTCCGCTCTTGCCATTGTCGTCTTTATTTTTCTTGTATTCAGCTCGAAGTTTCTTAAGCTTCTCCCTGCACTGTTTTGCGGTTCGCTGAAAGCCATGCTTAGCCATGAGCTCCGAGACTTCTTTGAAAACAGTCTCATTTCGGACCATTCCATCCAGCTCGCGTTGGATCCTCTCCTCAGAAACAAAGCACAAAAACGCCTGGACCTCTGCGTTTGACCACTGATTAGACATGATCGTCTTTTTTAATCTAGATACAACGGAACGGACAAGAGCGCGGTTGTTTACAAAACACCAAACACAGTCCTCTGCGCAGCCTCCTCTGCGCAGCGTCGTCACCACAGACTCCACCCCGGACACTCCTTCTCCACTGACCAATCAGTGACCGAAAATGTTTCTGACGCGACAGGCCAGCTCACTTGAGCACGGGTAGGTACACCTATGAAATGAGCCCGGAAATTTGGAGCAGCGCGGCACGGACAATCCGGTGGGAATGCCGTGAAGTGGGTCTCTGCCACGCACATATGACGTCATAACCGACCCGAGCCGCCCGGTGGAAAAGGGCCATTAATCAACCCTATGCACCTGGACACCTCCCATTGGACCTTTCAAAGACATTTACATTCTGGCTGGCTTTTTATGTGATAGCAAGGTCGCTTCTTGGTATGAACGTGATCAAAGACTCACAGTAAAAAAAAAAAAATCTGTAAAAAAACGGAAAATGTCCTGGTAATTTTCTGCCAGTACATTCTCCGTTTTTTTACAGATATTTCCATAAACCCTAAAACGGATTTTTCCCGTAATTTTACAGTTTTTTTTATTGTATAATTTACATACATTTCTGTTAATCTAGGGTGCCAGGTAAATGGAGTCCTCTTTCGCGCTTCTTCTCAAAGGTTCTTGTTCCAAGGGTGCTTTGCGCGAAAAAAAAAATGGAGAAACCCTGTAAAAAATGATAACGGAAAATTCCTTCACACTTCCACAGTACATTTACCTGTTTTTTTACGGAATTTTTTTACAGTGCTGTTTTGCAAAAAAAGCTGGTAATATTACATAAATTATAGCAGTCAGGCTTTTCAGTGAGCTTCTTTAATTCAAAAATCTGGATAGTGTGGATTTGCAAGTCTGGATGAGAAGCTCTGTTTGGAAAGGTAGATTTACATGCAGATTAAACTTCACGCCTCTCACAATAGACTACTGAGAGTCCTTGTTAGCCTAGCTAGGGTAGCCTAGATAACGCACCATCTCATACAGTTTGAAAAATTGGAACTCCATACGCTGCAGTTTTTTTTTTGTATTTATTTATTACTTGATTGTGAGTGTACTCCAGATTTTTTATTTACCCTGTCCTGAGAAACTGATAATCTACACTAGCACATATTTATCAATGAAAAAGGCAGCTTCAAATTTTCTAAAATCTTTCTTCTTCCCATAATTGATGTAAGTCAAAGTTGAAGGGAAATATTAATAGTTCTGAAGTCCAGTTGCAAGTCTTTAACTTCCATAACTTTTATTAACATTTTGGCCTAAGTGGTTAAAATTACACCTGCCATGCTTGTGCTAGTAAATCAATCAATAATAATAATAATAATAATAATGTATTTTCCTGTCATCTGTGTATGCTTCCCATACACAGACGAAATTCGTCTCTGCATTTAACCCAACCACCACTAGGTGGTGCAGTGAGCAGCCATAGAAAGCACCCGGGGAGCTGGAGAATTAGGTGTGCACTCATAGACACCCCAAGGTGTGTAGTGGCCGGGGCGCGAACCCGCGTCCTTCGGGTCCCAAGTCAGAAGCCCTGCCACTACACCATCTTGGCTCAAATCCACCAAGTTTAGTTTTGTATTGCATTACAGCCTGCCAGCTTTGTTTAAGGTTATCTTACAGATGTTAATGTGTTAGAACTAATGAGGTAATGATTTTTAAATGTGATTCTAATGCATGAGGAGGCTCACTAAGTGAAAAAAAACCCATTAAGTTTCACATTAGCATGTTTGGTAACATCTTACTGATGTTAACTAATGTCTGAATGTTAAAAGGGCATGGATTTAGTTTTGTTTTAATTGGCTGGAGAACATTTATATACTAACCTTTACAGAGCCCAACACGGTGGTGTAGCTGTTGGTCATTTGCATGTAACAAATCAGAACAAAACTTTCATCTTGGGTACCCAGAAAATGCCAAAATTGTACCTGTTTTTTAATTCCTGCCTCTTTCCATAGCTCATACAGATAGATCACACAAAACATACCATATGATCAGTTAGGTAGTAAATGGTACTAATGTAGCCTAATCGTTGGGCACAGACTCAAAAACAGCTTCTTACCATGGACCACATGGACCCTAAATACCCATTAATTTCCCTAAACATTATTTTCCTCTAGTGCAATATGTTCGGTCACTCACGGGATGTGCAGTATATTCATTCTGCTTTCACTACCTCACCTGTATTCTTCTTACCAGTATGTCTCTGTGTTTTTGGAACTGGTGTTTCTTGTGAATATACAGGTACTGTAGGTCTTTAATGTCTGCATTGAAGTGTTGTGTATATAAGTGTGTTGGTATCTTTTTTTTTTAAATACATACACTGTACGATAATTTGAGGAACCTTTAATTTCATTGCTCATGCTGGGCAATGACTGACATTTTACATTATTCTACTCTATTCTATTCTATTTTGCAAGCTTACCAACTGTTTAGTCAGTCCTGTGCTATGAAGCGCTTTCATGGTGAGATAATGGAATGAAACTTTTATTTTTTTTTAACAAAGTTTTTTTTTATTTTTTTTTATGTAAGACAAACAACTAACAAACATACACACAGCAAAAAAAACCTCCCCCCCCCTCACCTCCCCTCCTATACCGGATCTACTACCCCAACAAGTATCCACCTATTATTCAGACATCAATCAATACAAAGCACAAGTTTGTAAAAGGAGACGACCTTTGGCCTTTACACAAATTTATCTGCTGAAATATTTTCTACATAAGCTATAAATGGCTGCCAGATATCATAAAATGCGTTTACAGATCCTCTAACAGTGTATCTTATCTTCTCCAAATGGATGAAAGACATGACCTCTCTTAACCAGTGTCCATATACTGGAGGATGTGGATCCTTCCATCGAAGAAGAATGAGTCTTCTAGCCAGTAGAGAGCAGAAGGCTAACACAGTCCTCTGATTTTTGCTGAAGGAAGTCTCTGCTGCAGCCACCCCAAAGAGAGAGATGAATGGTGATGGATGAACAGTTTGTCCAAATACTCCTGAAAGAGTGTCAAAGATGCCTTGCCAGTAAACATGTAACTTTGGACAAGTCCAGAATGTGTGTAGAAGTGTGGCTGAAGATTGTTTGCAACGATCACACGTCGGGTCGAGGTCCTTTTTGAATTTGCTTAATCTGTCCTTAGACCAATGTAAACGATGTACTACCTTGAATTGAAGTACAACATGGTTCAAACATATTGAGGACGAATAGATATTTTCAATAATTTTTTGCCATACTGTGTCCGAAATGGATTCCTCCAAGTCCGTCTCCCACTTACACTTCAACGTGTCTAAATTGGTATCATTATATGAGCTGAGCAAGGAATAAACTTTACTCATAGAACGTTTTGTTACTGACTTACACATCAGAATTTCATCTAAAAGAGAAACAGGAGGACGTAGAGGAAAGCATCCAGAGTTTGACATTACAAAATGTCTCAATTGTAAATACCTGAAAAACTGTGACTTGTGGATGTCAAATTTCTGTGTTAGCTGTTCAAATGAGGCAAATTTATTGTCTATATAAAGATCATATAGAGAATTTATTCCTTTTGAGCCCCAAACATTGAAAGCAGAGTCTATTAGTGAGGGAGCAAACATGTGATTATTTGATATTGGAGCATAAAATGATAATTCTGTCTTATTAAAAAACCTCCTGCACTGATTCCAGATTTTTATTGTGTGAGTTACCACTGGATTAGAAGTATAAGTTGAAACTGGTTTATTGAACGGTAACTGGGAGCAGACTAAAGCAGAGGGGGAGCTAGATGTGATTGAATTCCTCTCTAAGGTCACCCAGGTAGGAGCCGGATTGTCCTCTCTCAACCAATACAGTAAAGCTCTGATATTAGCCGCCCAGTAATAATATAAAAAATTGGGGAGTGACAAACCACCAAGACCACAGGGTATCTGCAGCATCTTACTGCCTATTCGTGGATGCTTTTTATTCCAAATAAATGATGACAATTCACTATTTAGATTGGAGAAGAAAGTCCTGGTGAGGAAAACTGGTATGTTCTGAAATAAATAGAGTAATTTGGGTAATATTGCCATCTTGATCACATTGATCCTGCCCCCAAGGGATAGAGGCAAGGATGTCCATGTAGCAATGTCTTTCCTAAGTTTCACCAGAAGAGGCAGATAGTTTGCTTTATAGAGATCTTTGTGGCTGTGAGTAATCCAAATACCAAGGTATTTAAATTTGACAGAACTAATTTTGAAAGGAACTGGACCCATATGCTGCTCCTCTATTGGGGTCACAGGCATCAATTCACTTTTTTGAAGGTTAACCTTATAGCCAGATATGTTTCCAAATTTTTTAAGTAAAATAAGTAACTCAGGGATACTAGACAAGGGATCTGATATATAAAGAAGTGTATCATCAGCATATAGGGAAACCTTATGTTCAGTGTCAAACCGGTTGATACCTTTAATTTCTGTACTATTCCTCAAAGCCACTGCAAGTGGTTCAATCGCGATCGCAAATAAGAGTGGTGAAAGTGGGCATCCCTGCCTCGTACCACGTTTCAATTCAAAATAGCTGGATAGATTACTGTTGGTACGTACAGCTGCCATTGGCATGGTATATATCAGCAGTGGTGGGCAACGCTAATCCAAAAATTAGTTCCGCTATTTCTAAAGCACTAATTAATTTATTTAGGTCCGCAATTTCAAAAGCACTAATGTCTTATGAAAATTAGGGGAAGCTAATTCTAATCCGCTAATTAAATTCAACAATTGGTAGCAGCAAGTTATGCAATATTTGCACTACACTGCCAACTAGCGGTGCATGAACTGTTATACAGTAAGTTGTTTGAGTTGTATACATTTAAGAAAAAGGTCGAAAAGGACTTGCTCAAAAACTATATATGATGTAGCTTAGTGTGTTTGTGTACAGTATTACAGTTAGATAAATTAGTAGATTTATTCATTTTGTGATGTAGTTTGAAGGTTATCATTGGTTGAACAAACTGTGAAATAAATAAGGGGCAGATATAATAAGATTTCATCTTCTTTCTGCTCCTTTCATTTTATCCTACTTGTATTCTTCTATCTGATGAAACTGTTTTGTATTGTTCTTTTAAAATGAATGAATAAACATCAAATCAAATCAAATCAACGGCCCAGTCAGAGTCCAGAACCTGAACCTGAAACCTTCAGAGAGCAGAAACCTCAAAGAACTGAAGCAACAATGGAAAGAAGAGTGGGTCAGAACTCCTCCAGAACCAGGAGAGAGACTGATGAAGTCCTGCAGACTGATGAAGTCAGAGAACCACAGAGGATTCTGCTGCTGAGGTTCTGTTGGGTCAGAGGCACAAGCTGAGGTTAAATTTTAATGATTTTAGAACTTGTTAAAGATCATCCATCCAGCTAACTGTCTATCCATCCATCCATTCAGCTAAAAGTCTATTCATCCTTGTATCTGATGAAACTGTTTTGTATTGTTCTTTTAAAATGAATGAATGAACATCAAATCAAATCAAAAATAAGTCTGTATCTCTGTGTTTATCATTGTCCTGGCATTGTCTCCTCCTGTTGCCTCTGTCTCCTGAGTTCCTTGTGATTCCCTGAGTATGTAAGTTTGCTGCCTTGCGGACGCCATTTTGAAGAGTCCTAATGGTGAACTACTTTTTTAAATCCAGCAGATTTGACCATTTCGTGAAACTCTCAAGCTCAGAAAAACTTGTGCTATAACGTCAGCTATGAAATATATTTTTTCTCAGCAAAGAAATAATTGTTTTACCGTGTTTTGTTGTAAAATCCTGGCTTCTTTGGCTGTCGCGGACGCCATTTTGAAGAGTGCTAATGTGGCGAAATTCAATTTTTAAATCCAGACGCGTCGCGTAGGCCCTGAGAAACATCCATAAGTTCACCCTCCATGTTAAAAAGTCTTCGTCTGACTCTTCGAAAACAAGCAATAAGGCTGCAGAGTAACACACTGGCTGCTAACTGCTATAGAGAGAGCACACACCAAGTGACTGAGGGGGACGCTTTTTTGTGACGGACCACATCCGGTGCTGCTCGTAAATACGTTATTTCGTTTTTACTGATAGATAATTAGTTATTAGCGGTACTGCATTTTAAATAAAAATAGAATAAATCCGCTTATGAATTATAAAACTTAGTCAATCCGCTGTAAAGCTAACAGATTATTTAGCAACGCTACAAGCGGATTAGCGCAACAGCGCTACCTAGCGGTCGGAGGCCCACCACTGTATATCAGCTTCACCCATGAGGCAAATTTAGGACCGAAATTAAACATCTCTAAAGTCTTGAAAAGATAGTTCCATTCCACCCGGTCAAACGCTTTCTCAGCATCCAATGAGATTATAATCTCATCACAGTTGTGACCGGGTGGGGCGGAGGTGTACAATACATTAAACAACCGTCTGATGTTAGAGAAGGAATGATGATTTTTAACAAAGCCAGTCTGGTCAGGTGAGACAATTGTAGGGATGATCTGTTCGAGTCGATTCGCCAACATCTTTGCAAGAATTTTTGCATCAGTGTTTAAAAGCGATATCGGGCGATATGAACTGCAGCTCAGAGATTCTTTATCCTTCTTTAAAAGCAATGAAATTACAGCTTGACGCATAGATAATGGCAATAATTGTGTGGCCAGTGATTCCTCAAGAACTGATAATAGCAAAGGAGAAAGTAAATCTGAAAATTTCTTAAAGAATTCTGTCGGGAAGCCATCTGGTCCTGGAGATTTTCCATTTTGCATGTTATTAATTGCAGACTTTATCTCAACTAAAGAAAAATCTCTCTCCAACTCATTAGACAGGTCAGAGCTTAGTGAAGGAATTTTGACATCTTTGAAAAAATCATCCACTTCAGTTGGGTTAAGTGAGGCTTCAGAAGTGTATAATGATTGGTAAAATTTACTGAAACATTGATTAATTCCTGCATTATCATAACATTTTACACCATAATCATCATTTATTGCTGGGATATCCTGTTTAGCCGAACGCTGCCGTAACTGCTGTGCAAGAAGGCGTCCAGCCCTCTCACCATGCTCATAGTAGCCCCACCTAGATTTGGATATTAAATATTCGGCCTGTTGGGTAGATAAGATGTTAAACTCTGTTTGGAGTAATATACGTTTCTTAAGTGATTCTTGTGTAAAAATGTGGCAGCATTCCCTGTCTAATTGTAGAATCTGATCAGTTAGCAATTTTAGCCGTTCGGCATCTTTCTTCTTTTTATTTGCACAGTAAGAAATAATTTGGCCCCTTAAATAAGCCTTTAAAGATTCCCAAACAGTGCCAAGTGGCATCCCAGGAGTCCGATTAACATCAATAAAAAACTTTATTTCGGATGCAAGCATCTTGACAAAGTCTTCATCAGAAAGAAGTATGGGGTTAAGCCGCCATGGGCGATAAACTAATTGTGTAACAGGGACGTTCAGTTTCATTTTGAGTGGACTATGATCAGAAATAACAATAGCTCCATAATCACATTCCTTCACTAAAGGTAAAATCCGCTTATCAAGGAAAAAATCAATTCGTGAATAACTCTTATGGACAGGGGAGAAAAAAGAATAACGTCTCAAAGTCGGATTTTGAAAGCGCCACACGTCAACCATACCGTAAGTATTAAGAAATGATTTAATTGACTGGGCAGACTTAGAAATAGAGATCTTTCCCACTGTACTACGATCAAGAGATGACATCACACAGTTCACATCTCCCCCAATTATGAGATTATGTGTGGAAATATCAGGAATATTCGAAAAAAGTGTACTAAAAAATGTTTGATCATCCCAATTTGGAGCATATACTGAGACTAAAATAACTGGAAGTGCATACAGTTTCCCCACCACAATAACAAAGCGTCCAGCAGCATCCGTTTTAACACTGGATGCTGTAAATTGCACCTGTTTACTGACTAATATGGCAACCCCTCTTGATTTAGATTGGAAGTTAGACTGAAACACCTGACCAGACCATCTTCTGTCAAGATTTACACTGTCTGTTTTACTCAAATGGGTCTCCTGCAAAAAAAGCCACCTTAACATCAAGTTGTCTCAAGTGTGTCATAACTTTTCTATATTTCACTGGACCATTAAGAGATTTTACATTCCAACTCACAAATGGAATGGAATGAAACTCTGAAGCAACTTTGTAGGAACTTTTTTTTAACTGCCAGCAAAAACAACATATGAACCTATGCACAAGTGCAACACTGAACTCAGGCATTCAGGATGGATTTTTAAATATTTATCATCATCAACCTTTTATTTATTTATTACTTTTATTCTTAGCTATTCAAAAAATGTATACTTCTTTCAGCTTTTCCCTCTTCAGGGGTTGCCACAGCAACTTGTCATCCCCCATCTCTCTCTGTCCTCTGTATCCTCTGTCTTCACTCCAACTACCTCCATGTCCTCTCTTAATGAATCCATGTAGCTCCTCTATGTCCTTCCTACATGCTTGACTTTCCTCTTCCCCTTCCATCTCCTGACACGGTTCCCTCCTATTGGTCTTTGACTAACAATGACAAAAATAGCACAATTTTTGCTGGCACCATTTGTCAACAGTGCCGGTGGTGGTCGTTGTTAACCCGGGCCTCGACCAATCCGGTATGGTTTTGCTTTGATGAACTTGCATTATAGTTGTGGCATGTGTTTTACGTTGGCTGCCCTTCTTGACACAACCCTCACAATTTACCCAGGTTTGGGACCGGCACAAGAGATACACTGGCTTGTGTTCCCTAGTGGCTGGTTTATAAAAACTCTAAAAACAAAACAAACTCTAAAAACATATACAGTTGCATGTTATGTCTTGGCATTTTTGGAAAATAATCATACATATGGCTTATTTTCATTTCAGTAGTTATTGCGTTTATTTAATCAATTCCTAGTTATTAATAGCATATGTATATTAATATATATTATATATGTTTCTTCTTATATAATAAGAGTTTTTCTTCTTTCTGCTACCTTTCATTTTTTTGTATTTTGTATGTTATCATTTATGTTTTTTGTTTTTTTTGTTGTAAAAAAAAGAACAACTTTAATCAACATAAACATAAACAAATTTAATAAACATATGTGCTTATAGCTTTTTCTGTTTGTGTTCTTAACCCTCAACATTGTCAAAACGTGTGCATATAAACATTTTCATTCATGGAAATCAAATGTACTTCAGTGCCAGAATCTGTTAGACAGTTTAAAAAATTGCTATTTGTTGCCCTTTTTTTCTTTTTTTGACAAAACATTTGAATAGAATAGAATAGAATATATTTTTATTGGCATATTTGCACCAAGGTACAAAGTTTTGCAATTGGCACGCGTACCATCCGAAGAGGGACGTACGCACGGAAGCCGCAGCAGTATAAAACCGCGCCACCAACAATCAGATATGAAAAAGGAACATACAGTCGGGTAATCATTGGTATTCAAAAAAGAATCTATCACAATTTGTCTTAGGACACTCCATGATAAAGTCTAAAAAACTCTACCAGCTTTAGCACGAATAAGACAAGACATGTTGCATTTCATGGCAAGCAGGGAGATTGTCCGTGAAAATCATTTCAGATAAGCACAGTCTGTAGATGGCATTCAGCTCGGCTCCATCTGAAAGCACACGGAGACCTCTGGGGGGGGGGGGGCAGCGAGTTCTCAACAGCTTTCACTCCAGGAGAAGATTGCAGACAGCCTTCTTTTTTCAAGGTTGCTCACAGTCCAGATTAGATTAGTCGCTTTATTTATTTTCAGGCCAGGCTACAGTGTACTTTTGACTGCAGCCTTGAAGTCCAGGTGCTGTTCAGGTCCAAATCCGAATCATGTGAGGTTCCGACCTACAAATCCCCATCTGTGCCCTGATGGGTCGGCTGTAAACAAGTCCCAAAGCGCATTGCAGGTCCGTGGCTGTCCGCCGTTGCTCCCACCATGCGGTTCAGCTCGTACAACAGCTGGCTCGTTGAGGTCATAGCCCGGATCAGAGAATCTTGTTGAGCAGGAAGTCTCGCCAGTGCATTGATCGCCGCGGCAGCCTCCCTCAGCTTCCAGTAGCAGAAACATCCGCCGATCCCAAAAAGCAGAGCAACTGCCACCAATATTCCAATAATCCACAAATCTTCAACGTCTTCGACAGAGAGAACGGTCAGACACATTGGCTTCCACTCGCTCCACGAGTCCATAGTGTATCCCACCGCATGCGTGTCGAAGGGGCAAGCCGCTTCTCTTGGTCCGGTGCGCTTCGTTGAAAAATTTTTATCAATAGAGGAAACAGCCCACGTAAATAAATCCATTCCAAATTGGTTTGAGTGAGCGCTAAAGAGTTAAAGACGAGACAAAATGCAAAAGCAGGGAGGAGGAAAACTTAGGGGGGGAGAGGAGCAAAAAGAGATGGTACCTGCTTCGTCGAGTGCCGTATTTGTGACCAAATGCCAATTTATTTTGTTGTTGATAAATTGTTAGCCTGGTTAAAACCAGACCCTTGTCCTTCACTTCGCTTCGTACTAGGGTCTGGACTTTCTCCATAGAGAACCGATTCTTGCTGGAGGCGTGGCCTCTGCTGAGGAACAAAACCATTGGATCTTAGAAAAATTTTGAACAGGGAAAAGCATTCTGCTCCCTCCCCCTCAGAGCCATATATGGCTGCTCCCCCGTGGTCTGTTGAACTTGACATCTGCTCCGCCTCCTGCTGCATTTTCTCTCGCTGCAGCCTGCCGCTGCATATTCTGTGTTTATATGTTAATAAAACGTTCTAAAAAAATAAAATAAAACCATGGATCGCTGGTCCAGCACACCAGAAGACCAGAAAATCTGATGGGACTCGGGCAGCAACGTAAAACCCGAGTTTAATTCTCTCGTGACAACCTGAGGCATTTCCTCATAGCGGAGGGAGAGGAGGAGGAGGAGGAGGAGGGAGCGATCACTTGACTTTTGGCCAAAAAAACAAAAGAAAACTCCAGATAAGGGATTAAGAAGGGGAAATTAATACATTTGTGTCACATATAAAACAGTCCTGCATCGCTTTGAATGAGAACATGCGAATGCTCGCTGGCTGCGCGCTGGGACAGGTGGGGGCGTGGGTTAGGGGCCAAAAACTCCGCCCCTTCTGTTCTCTGATTGGTCCGGTCAAAAATCAGCCGGAGAAATCGTTGTCTATGGGAGAAGTCCCAGACTGAGCAGTGAAGGGAAATGAGAATTGAGCGGAGCTGTGCAGGAAGGCGAGGGCCAGGCTAATAAATTGTCAAAGTATAAAAAATACTGAACTGAAAACTTTTTTTCTTAATTGAATAACCACAGTTCAGTACTGACACATTTCTTTCTGTCCATCTGGGGTCCTTTTTTTTTTTTTTTCTAAAATAAATAATTTATCAGTTTTTTGGTCTGGAAAAAAAAATGGATAGCAATTCTCCATCTTTTTAACAGTCCTGTAAAGAAATGGCTCTTTAATCTACAACATATGGATACTTTTTTTATTTCAAACTCAAATATAACATTTCTTCAAGATCGCGGAATCCTTTTGTCCCCACTAATCTCCACTCAGATGATACAACAGGCCAATGATTGACAAAAATGTCAGAATTTTAGAGTCAGAGTCAGAGAGTCTTTATTGTCATTTGCACCGCATGTGGTACATGTGATGAAAACGAGATTATGTACACGGGGTCCCAGTTACATCCAACAACAAATGCAAGAGAAAAACAGTAATAACATCTAGAATTAACTAAGAAAAACATCAACTAGTAATACACTAAGCCTAATATAGTGGAAATAAACAGCAGCACGAACATGAGTTTGTATGAGCAGATGGTCACAGATGAACACAGCAACAAGAAAACAGATCAGCATCAGCACAATGTGATATTTTGCAGTGTTTATTTTTTATTTTATTTATTCATGAGTCTAACAGCCTCAGGGTAGAAGCTGTTCCTCAGTCTAGTGGTTCTACATTTGATGCTCCTCAACCTCCGTCCTGAGGGGAGTGGGGCAAAATAATATGGCATGATAATAGGCCATTAGGCATGATAATATGGAGAAAAAAAGCCAACTACTTCATTTGCATTTTTAAGTATGCTTACACATAATGCATTTATAAACTGACATTTCATTGAGATTCAGTATAATCATGCACACATATTCCGTAATATTGCTTCATCTTAGATTAAAAATAAGACATGAATAAACGAGTGAAGAACCCTTCTTAGAAATGTAAGCTCAGTTGTTGAAACCTGTAATTTTTATGCTGCATTCAGCAGCAGAAGTGATCTACTCATCAATGTAAACACACCTAGACCATATCAAGTCACTGAGTGTCTCCTGACTCTTAAAACATATTTTCAAAACCAGCATCTTTCCCATGCTGACTTATAGTGCATGAAGGGAGCACTTGCAGTCCTAATGTGTTTGTTAATAATTGAAGAGTCTTCTCATGGATTACAGTGCAAAACGCACAGCCAGAGCTGTGAAAGGAGGGCTAAAATGACTCTGAACAAATGTTGAGTTTAAACTACACTAAGAAGAGACACCTCTGGCCTTGAGATGCTACAAATGTGCTGTAGCTGGGCTGAGTTGCTTTAACTTGTATTACAAACTGCTTCTTTGAGATTTTCTATTATTAGGAGATAGATGGGGGAGCTGAATACTGATGCATGTAAATATTAAAAGGTGCCCAAGAGGAAAAGCTGTAATTCATATAAGAGGGTCATTGTATGGCCCAGTCTCCATCACACAGTCTCTCAATTCACCTCAGCTAGTTTAAGATTTTTCTTGTCTGCTCTCCACACTGTTCATTCTGTCTACCATAGTTGTTCCTTGGCCCAGTACATCAGGCCAACTACTACAAACGTAGGGGTCAAAGTCGATGCTGGATTAAAGTTAGAAAATCACATCAGAGCAGTTGTTAAATCTATTTTTTTTCCATTTGAGGCAACTGGCTAAATTAAGCCGATACTTGCTCAGCGGTATTTCGAAACAGTTCTCGTCTTTGTGCCCACTCGGCTGGACTACTGTAACT
>JBBPBX010070658.1:0-18530 GCA_038048925.1 Garcialebias charrua | reverse complement strand
TAATGTGTCAAAATGTCACGCTGGCAAAGTGGACAGAAACAAGCTTCTCTTCTGACTACAAAGATGAGAGCAGGAGGCGGAGACGAGATCACCATCTTTATGAAAAGGATTTAGATGTTCCTCCTCATTTACAGTCCCAGTGACATTTTTCAGGGAAAGTGGAGCAGCTCAAGTCATGGTTCTTTTATTTTTATTATTTTTTACATTTGTTTTCTGCTACTGAAGGTAAAAGCTGAGTGACGAGGATAAGTGAAAGGTGGGATCTGTGACTAAAATATTACTATTAACTATTAAAATCAATACTGCGTGTTTGTTAGTGAAATATTAACTGGGCCACTGAACAGATTCAAATAATGCTCTCACCAAGTAATTATGGGCTGTATGATTTACATCTGGAGTGAACCCAGTTAAAATAAACTTTATCCTACAATAAAATGGCTATACGTCAGTGAATTGTACAGATATTGAGCTTTAATGTAACGTAGTACCTGAGAACTGTCTCCAATACATACGTTGAGTACAACACATTGCTTATAACCTTTGTATTAACTGTAAGTCAACCCAGTTTGTTTTGTTAGCAAAAAAATCTCATGACCCACTGGACGGATATTAACGAAAGTCTCAGACAGTAACCACTGGATGCACGTCTACAATCGATTACCATTTGGAGTCAGTCCAATTCAAGACGGCCGCCACAGATAATTCAATGTAGCAAACATATTAAAGGGGACCACACATGCAAAATTCACTTTTTAATGATTTTTTTTTACTCAACTTTTGGTATTTACTTCATAAAAAAACAGTCCTAAGGCCAAAAAAATGCACCCAGTGGTTTATTTACTCTAAGTAGATTTATTTTACTGTGATAATTTTAGGTTTCGTTTTTAAATCAATTGCGCTTGTGACGTCACAAGCGCTAGGACAACCCACCCCAACCTGAGTCCAGCCCCTCACCTAGCAACCCCTGGTTAGGCTCAACCCACTTCTGTATTAAACACATGACTGTTGTTTTTCATGATTTCATCTCATCTTTTGTTTATATGTTCTTAATTTCATGTGTACAGCACTTTGTTGCAGCTGTGTTTTTTTTTAAATGGCTTTATAAATAAAGTATAATTGTTATTTTTATGTTTTAGTTCAATTTTTAGTGTATTTGCGATCGCTCCCAACGCGCAGCCGGCAAAAATTAAACGAGCAGACTCCCGGCGTAGAGACCGGTTGCGACAGGACCCTCTTCTGGCTTGATGGAGCGGAGCTTCATTTGTACAGCCTCGCTGCAGCCTTGCAGCAGCCTCGCAGCAGCCTCGCTGCAGCCTTGCAGCAGCCTCGCAGCAGCCTTGCAGCAGCCTCGCTGCAGCCTTGCAGCAGCCTCGCAGCAGCCTCGCAGCAGCAAGGACCTTCTCCTTACGGATTAATTTACGGGAGACACTTGGTGAACTTTGTGTTGTCTTGACTGGAACAGCGATAACTCCCAAAATCCGCGTGCAACGAGCGGAGCTGGCGAACACCGGAAGAGGAACAAGCTAACATTAGCATCGGATTCGGGTGGTCTAATGCTAAAAGGAGCAGCAAATTGCGGCGCGCTCAGACGGGTTTCGGTAAGTTATCTTAAGCTAGCACTAACAGTAAGTCAAATGAGTAATAAAAAAAGAGCTAATTTTAAAACAACAACACATTACAGATACTGGCTGTGCAGAGGGCGTAAACAGATCTTTGAAGGGCGTGGACTTCAGAACTTGTATCAGAAACCGGTCGTTCAAAACGAAAGTTAAAAATGGCAGAATTAAAAAGGGTATAATTGATTATCTAAGAATTATTTTGTGTATTAAAATGAATTAATATTGTCAAGATAGCACACAGACATAACATAAAAATTTTAAAGACCTATATGTGGTCCCCTTTAAAGGTTGTTCTTCAGTGAATTTTACAGATACTGATCTAAAGTCTGATATGGTAGCACCTCACAGTCCTTCATGACGTATATCATATTTTACGACAGGTGCGAACAGATCATTCAAGCTATCGCATGAGATTGTACATAACGTGACTCCCGAGGTTGAACTGAAATTACTACTATGCCTTTTCTCAACCTTATTGACTCTGGGCTAAATCGTTGGCATGAAAGTTCGTGAACAACATGCATTCAAGAAACACAAGGCATTTAATTCATATTTACATATCTACCGTGGGATAAAACCAACAGATTTTTAGTAGTTATTTAGTGCTTCTGTGTGAGAATATAATAAGACATCTGCAACCATGAATCAAGACAAGATGGTGACTGAGAGCTCGTTAAACAGCCCTCTGGTCACCAGGTGTGTAATACTTGCCGGATGGGTGACTGTCATCTTGCCTTCTTGTGAGTGGGCTGATTTGCACGTGTGGCCAGCTCACTGCGAGTGTGTGTTTGAGTCTGCCCATGTGTTTGTTGTTGCATCTCTAATTATGGATCACAGCAACCCGTAATAATTGTGCGACTCTGCTGTGACGCACCAGACCGTTCACTTTACAGGCCCTACTGGGACCTGTGTGTGTTCAGAGCTGCGACTGATGTCGGCGTTGACTGCACACGACGAGGGGCTCGTACGGCACCAACAGGGCGTGCTCGCCATATTTTTTGGTGACACAGGTGGGGTGATGGCTACTTGCTTCCTCCCACAGGAAGTCATAAACGGAGCCACTTCACTTTGACTTTGCCTCTAATGACTGCCATGCTGCTGTTAATGGGCTGGAAAAGAAGGAAACTGGGAGCGGGAGAACAAGTATGGCTTTCTGAACCCAAGGAGTGCACCTGCACGGAGAACAAGAAGATGGACTTGGACCAGGAGCAGATTTCCCTTCCATTCACTTATCATGAAGTCGTTTGTTTAAAGAATGCCTTTCTATTGGCACGTTTAACACATCTTTAATAAAAGCACCTGCCTTCAATTGACTATTTTATAGCAATCAGTGGAACGAGCAGAGCTGTGTTCCCCCGTCCAGGTCAAATGTTTTCTTTAATTAAAAAGTCTTCTGAGGCATTAAGAGTGGTTTGAATTCTTTAAAGGTTATAACACAAAAACCAAGATGGTTTAAAAGGGTTTTCTGAGGTGACTCATACCGTTAAGTCCAGTAAGATTGATTTTAGTAAGTTTTGTTCGCTCAGCAAATTCAGTATATTATTGTGAAAGTTGACTGAGTGGCAGAGGCTAAATAAAAGGCTGGAGTGAATTAATAACTTTAAACAAACTGCACGGTTGTAAAGCAGTTCTTATAACACGCTCCGCATCAATCTGATCAGTTGTTTAGGCAGCTGTCTTATATTAAATTTTTATTATTATTGGAACCATTAAGGCAAGCTTATAATTATTATTAGAAATGCTCATTGTCCTTTAAAATTCAGCATGATTATTTTCCAGTTTTTTTATTTTTCTGTTCAACCTTTATTTATTACAATCCTACTACTGTTGCATGCTTTGTGGCATTTTAGTCTTTTACAAATCAAAATGTTCTGCTCATTCTGGACATAGGTGCTGGAATTTTTGGTTTTTGTCACTTTTAAACTTTTCAGAACATTTAATTTGTTTTCTCAAATATTTTCTTAGAAGAAATACAGACATCTCTTCAGGTTCTTCAAAACGTTCCTTTTCAAATCTGCTTCAGTATAATTGTTTTAATTTTATCTTCTAGTTTAGTTTTTAGCTATCTTTCTGCTACTTTTAGCTAAAGCTGTGTGCTTCTTAGCTACACTTTTGTTACTGTAGCTGCTGTATAGCCTTTTGTTGCTTTGATAGTTTAACAATTTTGCAGTTTTTAGCTTTTAGCTGACCACAGGTGAGAGTTGGAGTATGAATGGAGAGCTTTGCTTTTTGACTCAGCTGTTGTGATTCCCCTCCGTAAAATCTCTACCTCAACATGATGGAGGGGTTTAAGGACCCCCCCCCCCATAAACCTGGGGGCTGCGCTCTCTGTGGAATCAGTCCCTGGTAAGGTCTCTCGTTGCAAACTGTCCAGAGGGAAGGGGTCAGAATAAGTGCAATTCAACAACCTCAGTGTAGGAGGAGCATTCTCAAGGTGCCAGACTTCTGGTTGTAGTTGAGCCTCAACTCCTGTGACTAAACTGAGCTCAGCCTGAAAAAACTACAAGAAGTCACTGAGGATCAGTTCCTCCAAATCCGAGGCCATGGTCTTGAGCTGGAAAAAGGTAGCATGCCCTCTCCGGGTCGGGGAGGAGGTCCTGCCCCAAGTGGAGGAGTTTAAGTATCTCGGGGTCTTGTTCACGAATGAGGGAAAACTGGAGCGTGAGATCGATAGGCGGATAGGTGCAGCATCCGCAGTGAAGCGGGCGCTGTACCGGTCTGTCGTGGTGAAGAGAGAGCTGAGTCAAAAGGCAAAGCTCTCAATTTACCGATCGATCTACGTTCCCACCCTCATCTATGGTCATGAGCTTTGGGTTGTGACCGAAAGAACGAGATCTCGGATACAAGCGGCTGAAATGAGTTTTCTCCGCAGGGTGTCTGGACTCTCCCTTAGAGATAGGGTGAGAAGCTCAGTCATCCGGGAGGGACTCGGAGTAGAGCCGCTGCTTCTCCACATCGAGAGGAGCCAGTTGAGGTGGCTCGGGCATCTGGTTAGGATGCCTCCTGGACGCCTCCCTGGTGAGGTGTTCCGGGCATGTCCCACCGGGAGGAGACCCAGAGGAAGACCCAGGACATGCTGGAGGGACTATGTTTCTCGGCTGGCCTGGGAACGCCTTGGGATTCCCCCAGAAGAGCTGCTCCAAGTGGCTGGGGAGAGGGAAGTCTGGTCCTCCTCACTTAGGCTGCTTCCCCCCACGACCCGACCCCGGATAAGCGGAAGAGAATGGATGGATGGATGGATGGATGAAGCCACTTCAGCTGAGGTCAGTGCAGCGTGAGCTGGGTGGCAGAAGGTGGAATATACTACCGGTATGTCTATAGATTTATCATATATGAAATACAATTTCCTAAACTTCACCAAAAGCAGATTAGCAGCTTAACGTCAATGACAGTCAGTCAGTGTTTGAGAACTTATTAGACTGAATGACTTTGGGGGCGTGCCTGGTAGCATATGGGAGGGGGCAGGTTGACCCAGCCTGGGTGTCTAGTGTGTTATATGTTCTGAGAGTTGTTAGTATGATGGGTGGGTGTAGTATTTCTTCTGGGGTGGGGACTGGGTAGATGTCCTTGATGATGGTCTGGGACTTTGCGTGGCCGGTTGGCTGGCTCTTTCCTATGGTGAGGGCACGCTCCCGGTGCTCCCTGGCTCTGTCTGTGGTTGGGCGGGCGCTCTTGGCCATGTCGTCCATGTGGGATTTTGCATCCTCTTGGGTGGTGGGCTGACTGCGCTTAGTAGGGGTCTTGGCGGCCCTGGTGTATGTGGGCTGTTGGTCCTGCGCTGGCGGCCCTCGTGGTCCTGTCCCTCTCTGGTCTGGAGCTCAATGGGCATGGCGGTCGGAGAGGTGTTTTGGCCTCGCTCCTTGGGTGGGCCCTGGGGAGCTGGGGGGACCTGTTGGGTCAGCGGGGGAGCTGACTCCCTGCGGGAGCATTTGTTCCTGCAGTTATTTTCTCCCCATCCCTCACCGCACACCTCCGCCCTCTTCATTTTAAATTTAATACATGTAGGGATTTTGAGGCGCGGGTGTACTGCAACAGTGACGGTTCCTGATATGTCCACCAAGGGGGCTATTTCTCCAAAATGAAAAAAAAAAAAAAATCCCAAGTTCAAGTATGTTTTTTTTAATCAAATGCAGATTAATACAAGGTCAACAGAACAATTAAATCCTCAGAATGAGAAGAACCAATTCGACTCACTAAAACAACAAAGATCAAACAAAAATATATATAAATAAATAATATATATATATTATAGAAAGGAAAATAAGTGAGATTAAATCATTTCTGCATTTTTACTTGCAGGAGGCTTTGTGTTCATTCTCCAGATCAATACAGTGTTAAGAAATGGGTGATTCTTTTTTTGGGGCAACATTCATGTCCGCATGTTTCTCTTACCCTGATTTTTTTCTAAAATGTGCCAAATATTTACAACAAAGTATTTTAATTATACACTTAGATGTTTGCCATCATTCAAATATAAATGAAATGCATTTAAAATATTATTTTGTACTTTACACACCTTTTTGGTGACATAGATGGTCAATTTTATTGTGTCCGCAGTGCAGTGTAAAATATTTCCTCAATAAGTTTAAACAATAAAATTAAATTAAAAAAGAAATTTCTTCAATAATTTGATTGACTGGACTAAACCTTATTTTATTATGAAACTGAATCTGTTGAAACTATTTTTTTTATTTGATATTTTCTTGATATTATACATGTCCCAGTAGTAACTTTCCACCCTGTTAGAATGTTTCCTTTTTGCCCTCAAAAGACTACAATTCCATAAAAGCCATTTACAAGAAGAAGACATCAACTGGTTTTGGAGGGAATTCAACCATGGAAAACAAGTTAAGCTTCATCTGTCACTCTCTCCTTACTTTTTTTAATCTTAAATATATTAAACCTGTATGCGTCAACCTTAAAGTTCCACCCTGTTAAGATAAATTGTGGGAAATGTTTATTTGGTAGAATTTAAAAAACAACATATTAGATTTAGTCATTAAAGGTTTGCTATTCTGTTGAAGGTTAGCTAGCTAAATGTTGACCACATAAAGAGCTACAGCTAGATTAGCTAAAAAAATTCCACCCTGTTATGTTCCACCCTGTTAGGTTTATGAACCAAACAAGGTGTAACAAGGACCTAACAGGGTGGAAATTCAGGTAAAACGTAATCACATATACATGTAATTATTACTTTACCTGTAATTATTATTTTATCCAGCCCTGAGCTTGACCATTATTAATTTCTTATTGCTAAACATGTCAGTGATGTAACAAAATGTTTAAAACTTAAAATATTACTCTTTTTATTTTCAAAAGTCCTGAAGCCAAAATGTTGCCGCAAAAAAAGAATCACCCATATAGTAAAACGCCACCAGTGACATTTAGAATATAAAATTATTAATGTTTGATCATTTTTTACAAGCAAATTAAAATAAATGAAGCCATCAGAGTCCAATACTGTACAATAACCTGCACTGGCAACCTAACTCCACAAACAAACAAAGACAAAAACAAACTAGCCAGTTGCCACTTTTAGAATAAACAGTCAGCTGAAGACTTTTATCACCTCCTTTTATGCTGGTGAAGATTCTCAGTCGTCTAGGACATGATAAAATCAAAAAAGGCGTTCAATACAGGATCAACTGGACTTTATTTGTTGCAGAAAACGTTTCACCCTTTATCCAAAAGGCTTTTTCAATGGCTTTTTCAACCTCCTTTTATTGCTGTTGTTTTTATTTTCACTGAATTATTGTACCTGTTTTTATCTTTTCTGTCCTGTTAAGCACCTTGGTCAATGCAAGTCATTGTAGGAAGGTGCTATACAAATAAAGTTTATCATTATTATATTACTGTGATTATGTTATTTCAACAACCTAGTAAACAAAACAACTTGATATTATATATGAATGTTATAATATAATGTGATACGATGAATAAGACTGACTTATCTAATAAGTATTAGACATATGATTATTTTATTATTAAGCCCACTAAACACAGGGATAACAGTTATACTTGTGCTTTTTATCTGTAGAACAAGAGAGTTTGCAGGCTGTCATGACACAGACGTAATTATTTAACCTTGCATTATTAGCTTGCATGGGCACATAAGAAAATCTTCCATGGCACATTTTTATCTATATAAATACTTACGGTAATAATTCAATGTTAATAGGAGCTAGTTACTTGCAAGGGGCTTTGTTTTCATTCTCCAGATCAATACAGTGTTAAGAAATAGTATAACACCACCAGTGACATTTATTTAGTATATAAAATTATTATTTGATAATTTTTAAAAGCAAATTTAAATAAATGTAGCCATCAGAGTCCATAACCAGGTGGCTAGCGCTAGCATGCTAACAAATAAACAAAGAAAAAAACTAACTCACCACTTCCCACTTGCTGAAGGCTTTTTTCACAGAGCCATCTAATATCTGAGAGGCATATCAGTCAGAAATGCAAATAGATATTAGATAAAGCGTTTTCAATTATTTAAAACGTACCTGAGCAAGCCTACTTGAGTGAGCACAGCTCTGTAATCCCTGACCAAAAAAAAAACTGGACCGGAAGTACATTGTTCTGTACGTTCAGCTCACGTTAGACTCTTCAGGGTGTAGAAAACTGCGCCCTGAAGAGTCCCATTGTATTGTAAGGTCGTGGCTTAAGTACGCATGCGCCAGTTATAATTAGAGTCAATGGATCAGATAAGAGCGCCCCAAAACCGGAAATACGTCATCAATCAGAAAACGTTTTTTTTAAACAAACAATATAACTCATCATTACTCATAAACTATTTATCCTACACAACTAAAAAGATATATGCATATATTTCGAAATATTTTTATGTTATTATTTCATTTTTATTAATTTAAAAAAAAGTTTTCAATGTCAAATGGTCCAGAACTTCCAGTGGGGCGGCGCCCTGGCGCCCTCTATTGGCTGGCCGCCCCTGACTGCAACATTTTTACATCTGTGTTGTTCAAAACCACCTGGGACTCAATTTTATTATGCACCTTAGACATTTGCTCATAAACATCGTCATAACATTCACATTTAGGAACTTGGAGTGGGCACTATGGTTATGGGTGGCGGGATGACACTACTCTCACCTCCTGTACCTGTGATCACTTACAATGATACATTTAGACAGTAAGGGCTTGGGTTAGAGTTGCGGTGGAGGGGAACTGGCATTATGCCAGCCTTTGCTCCTTCTCTTTCCCTTTTATTTTAATTGCACTTTACAACAACCCACTTCAACAGAACATCTGGGGGCGGGGGTGGGTGTGTCGGGGTCTAGTGTTTTTTTGTTTTTTTTGGTTGAACCCCCTTGCTCCCTGATGGCCATTCTGGGGGTGGGGTCTGGTAAAGTGGCAGACTGTCAGGTGTTGTCCTGGGCTATGGAGGGGTTGCCGTGGGCGGGGCTGGCGCGGCGCTCTCCCTGGGGCTGCTTGGGCTGGGGTGTCCTGTCCTGACGGCTGAGTGCGGGTTGGGCCGGATCTTGGATGTCAGCTCCTCTCCACCCCAGAATGAATGGACCTATCTCCTGGGTTTGGGTGTGGACTGCTCCATGTAGGGGGCAGGTACATGTCTTGGACCTGGGGGATATAGAGTGCGTATCGGGATTATGAATGGAATGTGTCGTTATTATATTTCTTTGAGAAACTGAGGGTGAGGATGAGGGTGGGTTTGTGTGATTGTATCTGTGTATGAATTGGGCGGCTGTGGTGTAGTGGTAATGGCAGTCGACCCCTGATCGGAAGGTTGGAGGTTCGAATCCCGCATCCGCCCACCATGTGTCGTTCTGTCCCTGGGCAAGACACTTAACCCCAAGTTGCTCCCGGTAGGTCTGGATGGCGCCTTGTAAGGAAGGCTACCACTACCGGTGTATGAATGTCTGAATGAATGGGTGGATGGCTGGTATTGTAAAGCGCTTTGGGGCTCCTCACAGGGGGCTGGAAAGCACTATATATATATATATGAGCTCCATTTACCATTTACCATTTGAATGTCTATTTGTCAGGCCGGGACTTAGAGTGCCCCCTCTTTGATACATCTGAGGCTACTGGGTGTCGTGCTCTTGCCACATGGCCCCCTGGCGGGGTATGCCCTTGCCTACCGGCGTGCTTGGGGCCCTCTGTATCGGGGGTTGGTCACTTGGGCGTATGTCGGCTCTGCCTGGTGGCTGCCTGGTGGGGCTAGGGTCCTCTGGTCCTATCGAGCCTGGGCCTGAGGGTTGGGCATCCCTGGTGCTCGGGCCTTGGCGCCTGGGTCTGGGGCTATGTCGGTGCAGCGGGCTCCGGTGGGGTCCTGTGAGTTTGTCACTGTTGGTCCCTGGTGGTCATTGTGTGTGGTCGCTGGTAGGGCCCTCCCGGTTCTCCCCTATGGTCGGATCTGGGGGGTGGGTGAGTGGTTTGTCCTATTTGGGTGGCCCTGGGGGCTCTGAGCTCGGGGTCCTTCTTGGGGTCTTGGGCTCTGGTCCCCCCCTTTGTCTGCCTCGGGTCTTGGGAGGCGGATCTCTGATGCTTCACGGTCACTATTGAATGTTCTATTAGAGAAGCCTTATTCATTTATGCATGCTTACAACCACACACTAATAGATGCAGGGATGCACATGCAGGTATCGTATGTAGATATGTAGATGGGTATATGACTGAATATGAATGTATTATGTATGTATATATATATATGTATATATATATATATATATATATATATATATATATATATATATATGTATATATATATGTATTGTAAAGGATTATGAGGAGGTCAATATTAATACTGACCTCTTTACCTTAATTAATTTACTCATTCAGATTGAATAGTAATTTCACGGATTCTTTCTTTTTCAGTTTACCCAATATTTCTGTGATCTTTATGATGGATAAATAAATAAAGCCATAGAGTGACAATGGACACGTTAACTTAGTTGGTATGTCAAAGACACTACCATTTATTTAAAATAAATCAACTAAATTAACACCATTACACTTGATTGACATGATTTCACTTTCTTGCAATTTAACACGCATCAGCACACTTAAATGTAACACAACAGACTTCAATACAGGATTTTAACATATTTAGTCTGAGGCTCTATGACTTAATTAGTTTCCAGCTTAGAATTGAGGGAAAAGGAAATAGGAGGAAAGATGGAGAGATGGTTTAAAGGAAATTGTCTTGAGCATGTTACCAGAAATGACACTTCCCATCAGACTTACTGCTAAAATCCAGGTACGTTTGTAAACAGCTCTTTACCTTCGACGACGAGTCTGATAAAGAGATGACACCAGCCTTTCAGATGCACAGAGTCCTTCAGGCCCAGCACGTCCGAGCTGGTTCTAGTTTACGTTTTCAACGTCTCCTGGTTTCGCGTTGGTCATCAGAAAATATGTCAGCTACTGGCCTCTGACTTCAAGATAACTATTCCAGGAAGGAATAAACAAAGTTTTGAGCTTACGCTCGTTCTAAGTGGACTATAACAGCATGTTATTAGTCCTTAACTGGATGACGTGCCCTTAGCGTGTGACTAAACGTCCATCCAGCTCTTTGGGAAAGTTCACATCTCTTTGAAGTTCCCAGCAGACTCTCAGGAACTCTGAAGCGTTCACGGAAACAAACGCTTTTACTCAAAAATGTTGAGATTAGAACACACTTTCCTCATTGGTCCGTGGGCCAAGAGGAGTGTGAAAATGTGAAGTGAAACTCAAGGTTGACAGCAAGTCTGCTTAGATAACAAAGAGGAATGTTTTGGAAAAGTGTCTGAAAGAGAGGAGACATCTCGACGCTAACGAGAATTTTAGCTGAACTCAACAAAAACAACTCCTGAGCAAGTCAATTTGACACCTTATTCAACTTTGTCATAGATATTTTGAGTAGACACTTTCATTTGGTCAAGTAACACAGTAATACTCCATATTAAAAGAATAACAGCATATAACATATATCATGAAAATGACAAAAGTTATTCTTTTGATTACATTAGAATAAAATCAAAGATAGAAATAGTCTCTTTTGGTGACTATGTTCTCAGATTACAACTAATGGAATAATTTGTAGTAAATGTCTTGCTTTACTGAGAGGTCAGTAAAGGTCATCTCTGGAACAGTTCAAAAATACACAGGTGTATCAAAGTGGACACGGTCATGCCCACTACATATATATATATATATATATATATATATATATATATATATATATATATATATATATATACAAGCCCAAAACCAGAAAAGTTGGCACGTTGTGGAAATCGCAAATAAAAACAGAATACAATGACTTGCAAATCTTTTTCAACCTATATTCAATTGAACACACTGCAAAGACCACATACTTAACGTTCGAACTGGTAAACTTTGTTATTTTTTGCAATTATTAGCTCATTTGGAATTTGATGCCTGCAACATGTTTCAAAAAAGCTGGCACAAGTGACAAAGAAGACAGAGAAATTTGAGGAATGCTCATCAAACACTTATTTGGAATATCCCACAGGTGAACATGCAAATTGGGAACAGGTGGGTGCCATGATTGGGTATAAAAGCAGCTTCCTTGACATGCTCAGTCATCCACATAGAAGGATGGGGCGAGGGTCACCACTCTGTGAACAAATGCGTGGGCAAATTGTCGAACAGTTCAAGAACAACTTTTCTCAACGAGCTATTGCAAGGAATTTAGGAATTTCACCATCTACGGTCCGTAATATCATCAAAAGGTTCAGAGAATCTGGAGAAATCACTACACGTAAGGGGCAAGGCCGAAAACCAACATTGAATGCCCGTGACCTTCGATCCCTCAGGCGGTACTGCATCAAAAACCGACATCAGTGTGTAAAAGATATCACCACATGGGCTCAGGAATACTTCAGAAAACCACTGTCAGTAACTACAGTTCGTCGCTACATCTGTAAGTGCAAGTTAAAGCTCTACTATGCAAAGCAAAAGCCATTCATCAACAAGATCCAGAAACGCCGCCGGCTTTGCTGGGCCCGAGCTCATCTGAGATGGACTGATGCAAAGTGGAAAAGTGTTCTGTGGTCTGATGAGTCCACATTTCAAATTGTCTTTGGAAACTGTGGACGTCGTGTCTTACGGACCAAAGAGGAAAAGAACCATCAGGACTGTTATAGGCGCAAAGTTCAAAAGCCAGCATCTGTGATGGTATGGGGGTGCATTAGTGCCCAAGGCATGGGTAACTTACACATCTGTGAAGGCACCATTAATGCTGAAAGGTACATACAGGTTTTGGAGCAACATATGCTGCCATCCAAGCGACGTCTTTTTCATGGACGCCCCAGCTTATTTCAGCAAGACAATGCCAAGCCACATTCTGCACGTGTTACAACAGCGTGGCTTCGTAGCAAAAGAGTGCGGGTCCTCCCCTGGCCTGCCTGCAGTCCAGACCTGTCCCCCATTGAAAATGTGTGGCGCATTATGAAACGTAAAATACGACAACGGAGACCCCGGACTGTTGAACAACTTAAGCTGTACATCAAGCAAGAATGGGGAAGAATTCCACCTGAAAAGCTTCAAAAATTGGTCTCCTCAGTTCCCAAACGTTTACTGAGTGTTGTTAAAAGGAAAGGCGATGTAACACAGTGGTAAATATGTCCCTGTGCCAACTTTTTTGCAATGTGTTGCTGCCATTGAATTCTAAGTTAATGGTTATTTGCAAAACAAAATAAAGTTTCTCCGTTCGAACATTAAATATATTGTCTTTGCATTCTATTCAGTTGAATATGGGTTGAAAAAGATTTGCAAGTCATTGTATTCTGTTTTTATTTGCGATTTGCACAACGTGCCAACTTTTCTGGTTTTGGGCTTGTATATATATATATATATATATATATATATATATATATATATATATATATATATATATATATATATTATAATAATCTACTGCAAAGTCATGAATGTTATGTGTCTTTTATGCATATGTGTTTTGTTGCTGTGTTCTGTCATGTACTTTGCAGGATTGCAGACGGCGGTTGGGTGTGTTTGCCTTGTGCTCTTTTTGTGGATATTTGTTTTGTGGTCTTACTTTCTGTCTTTTCCTTTCTTTCTATTAAAAAAAGAATTATCATATTGGTGTGAAGAGGATGGCTGTGAGGTGAGAAGGGAGGCCATCTATAAAGGGAAAAAAATGGCAACATAGGCATTACATGAAGGGTTTTCAATGACTTAAAGCCTATCTGCAACATAGGCTGGTTGTGAGAGTGTCACTGTATGAACTGTTCAGGAAACAAACAACAACAACAACAACAACAAAAAACTAATAATAATAATACTCTGTTCCGGGACCAAGCAAGATCAGTACAGTGCAACCATAGTCAGGGCGCTGGAGTGGTGCACAAATCTTCCCATCTCTTGTAATGAAGAGGAGCTAACTGCTCATGTACAACTTCAAGAGAGTTTATGGGCTAAGTTTCTGGGCGGAAATGCGTCATCAATCAGAGTCAACGTTTTTGAAAGAAACAACTTTACTCATCATAAACTATAAAATATTTATCTTACACACAAAAAATACACATATTTCGATTTTTTAAAATTATTATTTCATTTTTATTTATTGTTTTCTGTCTTCAAGGTAATATGTGAGTTGTTTGAGTGGTGGGGCGGCGCTCTAGCGCCCCCTAGTGACAAGCCACCACTGGCTATTTTTGTTTCTTTGATGGCATGTCATATTTAGGGAGTAAAAACACAGTTATCAGACACCACAAACTGACACAAGGAGGGAGGCCTAAACAATTTATTTATAAAACGTATATAGCATAGATGAATGGTTTCCAACCTTGGTCCTCGACAAACACTATCTTGCATGTTTTAGTTGTTTTTCTGCTCTGACACACACCTGATTCAGTGATTTAATTACTTCCTCAAGTTCTGCAGAAGCCTGTTGATCACCCATTCATTCAAATCATATGTGTCAAAACAGGGAAACAACCAAAGCATGCAGGACAATGGTCCTCAAGAACCAGGGATGAAAACCACTGCAACGGGACATGATGGAGGGTGGGGATGAAGGTGAGTAGAGAGGGGATAATTTGTTTGAGAGAAAATGATCAGTAAACAGGGGTGACTGGTAGCAAAACAGTGAGGAACATGAGAAGAGTTCAACAAAGAGCAGTTTAATTCAGAGATGATCCTACAGGGGGAAAATCATGAGTGAGGTAAGTACAAAAAATTGGGGGAATCAACTCTATTAATAAATGGGGTTGTGGGAGGTTGGTGGTCAGCGTCGTAGTCTTGTAATCGTGAGGTTGAAGGTTTGAGCCTAGGTTGCGTCAGAAAGGCTATAAAGCAATGGCCAAATCTTTCATGTGAGTTCATTCACTCCCCTGATGAAGGGAGCAGCCAAAAGAAACTTAGACTTAATACATGCACCTAAAGCATATCTGTCAAGTCTCCCGTTTTGGCCAGGAAACTACCGTATTTTACCCCTCTTTCCCGTCGTGATCCCGAATTATTATTTTCCCGGAAATCTCCCGTATTATAATATTATAAAAAAAAAAAACATTCCGGTGCCTCTGTCACTAGTCTCGCGAGAACTGCCACCTGCAGTCGCCTCGGTGGCAGTTCTCGCGATGTTAGGGCTGGCGCGGTCAGGAACAAACCCGGAAAAACACAGAGATGGAAGTAACGAGAGAGAACGCGTCCCTGCCAAAAAAGTTAAGACTTCGTGTAAATATGTTGAAAAATGGGACAGCGAATTTACTTTCCTAAAGTTTATTACGCGTTTTTTAAGATTTGTAACCGCGACTTTAGTGTCTCTCTCTCATGGGGGAAGGAACGATGTCCGTCAGCATGAAAAATCCGTCAAGCACAAAGGTAGGCCTATCAGATTGTGATCACATAACTGGTTTGAAAGAGGCTGATAGGTAGTTATTTTAGATTTCTTGTAAACCTGTCTTAAAATGTAAGGGGTTCTGGACTTTGGTTGGGCTAGTGCAGGGGTCTGCAACCTGCGGCTCTGGAGCCACATGCGGCTCTTTGGTCCCTCAGCAGTGGCTCTTCCAAGCTTTGATCAAAACTAACTTTAAACTGAATTTTATTTGTTCTTATAACAACAAAAAGGGCTAGTTTTAGCAGTTTTTCCTGTCATTTCCTTTGCAAATGTGTGAATACTAGAACTAATAGAAGGAGTAAAACATAAGTTAACTTTATTTATTCGAAGTAGGATATTTAATTTTTCCACAATTAAAATAATTTACCTAGACCTGCATAGTTCATTATTTTATTTTTTAATTGGGAAAGATCACATTATTTTTCCTTCTTTATGATAATCTGGTCTTTTTTAGTCTAAAATATAAAAATATCAACAAATCATTAGATATTTTCAGCTTTACAATGGCCAGAAAACTACAGGTCAGAAAATTGTCCTCTAACAAACTTAAAGTGGTCTGTGGGCCACCAGTTGAGAATCCCAGTTGTAGCAGGTATTGTGGCTCCGGAAACGTTTAATTTAGTGAACAAAGGGGCAGAAATGGCTCTTTTGATCATAAAGGTTGTAGATCCCTGGGCTAGTGGGATGGCTCGGCGTACCCGGCAGAAAATTTCCCTTATTTTTAAATCCAAAACTTGACAGGTATGACCTAAAGAGTTTGCCACTAACACCAGACAATCCAGCATCAAGGCAGTGATCTGAGCAGATCTCATATAGCAGGAGGTTGATCAAATATTGGCAACACGTGAAATGGTTAGAACCATTGGCATAATGCTAGACCAAGTGACCATGCCTTCTCTTGTTGTTGGGAACTGAAAATAGCAGAAACTAATTTAAATACCATTATGTGTTTTTGGAACCAGTATTTGACTTGTGATGTGATTTATATGAGCTTTTTCCTAAACATGCAATAATTGATTACAGCAAGAGGTATTTGAGAAAAATTAATAAACTTGAACATAAGCAGCAAAGTAAAAACTACATTAATCAACAACCGTCAACATCTGAGAATAAATGATCTTATGTGTATTAATTTTAAAAAGGGAAATATCCCATTTATTTACATGAAGGGGTTAAGATTTTAAACTTGCACTGGAACGAGCCAACAGTGAAACTAGTCCCTGTCCAGCTTTAACTATTGAGTTTGGTTTTGAGGTCTACTATATTAATTGTCCTTTGCTGGATCAGGATGTGAGTTGGTACCAGAAACTACAGATCAGAGTGACATCCATCTTGCAGCTCCACCTTCAGAATAAAAGAAGAGAAAAAGTTTGGGACATTCAACTTTGCCACAAGGCATGGAAGCAGTCTTGCTAGCACAACAATATGGCAGATAGTACCGGGTATGTACCGGTAGTGTGAAAATTATGAGTTGTAAGGGGGAAAGCCCAGTTTTGAATGACGACATCAGTTTGAGACGATATTCACATTAAAATTATTCGGTAAGGAGAAAAAACACTTTTAGAGGACATCAGAAAAGTGCTTGAACCCCAAGAGGTTTGGCAATGGAGTACTACAAATGTTTTCTGTAATTGGATGAAAATTACATCAACAAAACTAGAAAAGTCTTTGTGTTCCTCCGTCTAAGCTTCCAATTTCCCCTTTTCCTTCTTTTTATCCCTACTTTCTCCTAAAATGTGAAATTGGCTGAAACATGAGGACAATTACAGTAAAGTCCAGCATGAAGATGAGGGTACTGGGGAAATAAACTGATCACAGACCCTTGAACAAATCTGGTTTACTTTACAAATCTTCCTCTGAACTTCTGCCAATGTCTCCTCCCAGAGCAGTTTCATGTTTACACCTTGAAATTTGCTCTTGTGATCAAGAGGGAAGAGACTCCAGCTTGTTCTTTGTCCTGCCGAAGACGCTCGGCTGAGCATCACACCTCAAAAGTAACATTAGAAATATCTAATTGGGTAAAAATATGCAGGTTGTTCTTTTGAAGCTGAAGAAGTACCCCATTCAATTTACAGAATAGTTGCGGGAAATACCCAGTAAGCTATCTTCTTTGGCATCTGTTTGAGACTGGAAACTTCTTTTAGCACCAAAGATCATTGAGGCATTTTATAGCTTTTTTCATTACTGAATTTTCCAAACAGCGTGTGAGACGCAGTAGTGCGCAGTTGAATTATTCAGGGGTACAGGGGAGAAGGGCTCATTGCTGATGTGTTATACTGCACAGCTGCACCTGTGGGAGACACCAGAGGACTGCTGTCAGAATGTAAGCTGGCTTCCATATCACATTTAGGAATTGAAAAGAAACAAGAAAAACAAAAAGATAAAATGTGTTTCAGTAAAACGCAAGCAAGAAATATGAATTTAACCAGATTTAAGAAAGTAAAGTAAATAGCAAAAGTGAAATACTGCAATTCCCTTCTGCTTGGCGTCAGTCAAGCCACCATTGCACGATTACAACTGGTTCAGAACGCAGCTGCCCGATTTTTAACCAGCACACGCAAAAGAGAGCACATTACACCAGTCTTGGCCTCCCTTCACTGGCTACCGGTTCATCTTCGAATCCAATTCAAAATTCTCATGTATGTCTACAAATCGCTGAACAGTCTCGCCCCCGCCTATCTCTCGGATCTGATACACCCATATGTCCCTCCACGTGCTTTGAGGTCAGAGGATGAATGATGAATTTTAATGGTCTAATAAATGTATGTACAATTCCAGTCAAAAGTTTTGACTCATAAAAAAAGTGTACACAATAAATGTCTTGAACAGTAGACACTGTGTTATTGGTGAACTATTCAAAAACACCCAACAAGTAGAGAAGATGTAGGATTTATTAAAATAAAGTATAACATCAGAATAATTAGTTTTAGGAGAATACAGTGGTTGGGCTATTCAGCTAATAATTTGGAAACTCTTTTTTTACTTAAATATTTTCACACTATCCCTAATTTTTTTATTTACTTTTGTATTTGATTGCTTAGGTCTACACATAGAAATATATTTAAA
>JBBPBX010070657.1:0-18530 GCA_038048925.1 Garcialebias charrua | reverse complement strand
AATAAAAGTTAATTGAGACTAACTCGAAAATATAGACAAAATCATATTTTTAACACGCACTAAAATACGTACGTTCAGTGCAAATGTATGTTATACACGAACACAGAATTTTAATTAAGTCATCTTTTTAAAAATTCTTAAATTTATAAAGTTGTACTTTTTCTGTGACGCGGTTAGAAAAATAAAATAATAAAAAAATAAGCTTCAAAGTTATTTATTGTCAATATTGTGCGTCTGTATTATTCTAATTTTATGACCACTAAAATTGCAGCACAGAAAAGCCATAACAATGAACAAATACATTATATAATAACTGGAGCGTGAGATCGATAGGCGAATAGGTGCAGCACCCGCAGTGAAGCGGGCGCTGTACCGGTCTGTCGTGGTGAAGAGAGAGCTGAGTCAAAAGGCAAAGCTCTCAATTTACCGATCGATCTACGTTCCCACCCTCATCTATGGTCATGAGCTTTGGGTTGTGACCGAAAGAACAAGATCTCGGATACAAGCGGCTGAAATGAGTTTTCTCCGCAGGGTGTCTGGACTCTCCCTTAGAGATAGGGTGAGAAGCTCAGTCATCCGGGAGGGACTCGGAGTAGAGCCGCTGCTTCTCCACATCGAGAGGAGCCAGTTGAGGTGGCTCGGGCATCTGGTTAGGATGCCTCCTGGACGCCTCCCTGGTGAGGTGTTCCGGGCATGTCCCACCGGGAGGAGACCCAGAGGAAGACCCAGGACACGCTGGAGGGACTATGTTTCTCGGCTGGCCTGGGAACGCCTTGGGATTCCCCCAGAGGAGCTGCTCCAAGTGGCTGGGGAGAGGGAAGTCTGGGCCTCCCTACTTAGGCTGCTACCCCCGCGACCCGACCCCGGATAAGCGGAAGAAAATGGATGGATGGATGGATGGATTATATAAAAACAACTATTAAACTTTGGTTTTTGTTTCTGCCTACCGTAATATCTGGTGGAAATAAATTTCATAAACAATATTAGACATACAACCTTACCATCTACATTTTAAAATTGTGTAATAATATTATGATCACAGTTATATTAGTTGCAGTGCAAACCATAAAATAATCTTGACATAAATACAGTTTCCCCTTACTTAAGGCCGGTGCAGAGCTCTGCGCTGGACCGAGCCCCTCGCCACGCGTGCACGCTGCGCGTGGGGGGTTCACAGCAGAGCACAGCGTGAAGCAGCGTGAGCTCTGCTTTCTTCTCAGAAGCTGCACGCGGGAGGGGGGACTGAACTTGATGCCAATGATTTGACCCTTCTCAAACAGACTGACATCTTCTCCACGACCACGTGATGTGTCTTTCAACACGGTTGTTAAAGAAACAAGAAGCAACTCATTGCACCAGTTGGGGTTAAATAACTTGTTGCCAGCTGAAAGATAATAGCCCATGCAGTAATTATCCAGTAGGAGGCTTGTACACATTTGTTTAGTTAAATCCAGGTAGCAACATTTTTTTTGGGCCAGGCAGTGTATCTGGCCAGTATCGGTGAATAAAGGCATATGAAGCAGTCTTTGTTCAGCTTTGATGTGTGAGATACTGTACACAGTTTTCATTCAGCCTTTATACAGGTTAGTCTCATTGGGCCTCTTTCTTTTGGTTTGATTTCTTTTGGTCTCTAGAAATGTTCCACGTTGCTGTAAAATTTATTGGATTTTAACCTGTAGAGGCATACCTGACATAATATTTAACAATTCTGTTCAGTGGCTTTCATACTGTGGATCTAAGTAAAGCTGACATTATTGAAATGATCTAAAGTACACTATGGTATGGTATTATGGGGAGTGGTGATTTAGAAGTTCAAGAAGGTGAGCCATGATCGAAAGCTTGCCGGTTCGACTCCCTGGACTGACAACATCAAAATGTGGGTGGGAAAGTTGAAACGCCCACATTTGCCCCGCCCTGGGCCCCTGAGCAATGCAACCTTAACTTTAACCTCCACCATCTCCAGCTCCTTTGGGCACCCTAGATAGCAGCTCTCTGCTCCACTAAACATGGTATAATGTCTTATTGTTTGTGCTCATCTGCTGAACCTCTGTAACACCTGTCACTGGAATTCTTATGCGTGTTAGGTTAATTGAAGTTTTCAAAGGCTCAGGTTTTGTTTGTTTTTTAAAGGTATTTTGTTATTTTTTTAACTTTAGGAATGCCTTCAACGGTCGTTCAGGGCAGATGTGTACACCTGCCCGGCCTGCAGACATGATCTGGGCAAGAACTACTCCATGTCCGTCAACAAAGCGCTGCAGGACATTCTAACCCAGCTTTTCCCAGGATACAACAACGGGCCATGAACATTGCTTTTGCCTGCTCAGCCCTCAAGGAAACTCAATTAAAACTGTAAGGGGCATTTTCTGACCAAGCAATAAAGAGTTTGTTTCTTTTAATATATTTTTTTCTGTGATTATAAAGTTACAATACTTGTGGGCTGAAAAACTACCTTTTTTTAAAAATAGTCAATCTGCCACGTTTTACAGTTTTTGATAAATAAAAAAACAAAAAAAAATTGGTTACTGGCTGTAACCGTTACTAAATTAATGGGTTTTAGATTTTTCTATTAATTAATGCTTGTGTCCATAATTGAAATTGTGCCCCCCCCTTTTTATTTTTTTATTATTCTTCAATGTTTAGCCCTCGTTAAAATATTTAGTCAAGACTACTTAAGTCACTTTCAAACTTGTTCGAAGATTCTTTTATGTAAGATTTTTAGTAGAAATGTTATTTGCCTTGCCGTTATGGTGGCCGCAGTTGGTAAAGATTTTGGTGCTAATAAAAACAGCTGAGAATTTATTGGTTTAATTTGTCCAAGCAAGATTCTTAGATTAAAATTGCACTAATGCTAAAGAAAAGTCAATTCTGAGTAATGTTTAAATGTGAACCCAAATTTGACAAACAGAAGAAACAGGTTTTTTTTTAAGCTGTTTTCAAGCACAGAAGTGTCTTATTTAGAAACTGTGTCATTAAACGTTGTGCTTTTTTTGATTTGTATAATAAATTTCTAAGCTATATCATTTTGAATTGAATTTGATAACATGAATTTGATAACTCTTTAAAAGGCCGAATATATGCTAGCAGATTTTAGATTTCCCTCATTTAAAAAAAAAAATAATTTACTATGAAATAGTCCAAAGAAGCAGATGTTGAAGCAAGAGTAAAGTAGAACTCCCATTAATCTATCTAGCTCTACGTTGACCCTACTATTCAAGCTTATTTGAGCCTAGAGTCCCCATTTGTAATTTTGGATAAGCAATAGGTAGATCTATGCTGTTTCCATATTTTCAGAATTTGTGCCATCCAAGTTAAACTGTCTCCATTTAGCCTCAATAAAAATGCAAACTGCTTCTAAAATTAGCATTTGATATACCGGTAAACTGATTTTTATTTTTATTTTTTCCGTTACCATTGTCTGTTAAATAAATGTTGTTAAAGTTCATCAAATGTGTTTTTATGCCACTCATGTTTTATTAGACAAAAAATACATAACCTGAAAAATGTATATTTTCTGAATATGTAAAATTTTCTGTAGACCTTTTTGGATTTTTTTTGTGGAATTCCTTGCACATATTTGCAAAATTTTTGCAGTGGTATTCAATAAAAGTAAGCTTGAGTGGTGTGCAGTTGAATTGGGAACGTGTCTTAATAAAAACATTTACAGCATTTTAATTTTTCAGATAATTCTTTTTGTAATACAGTATTAAGCTACGATGGTAAGATTGCTTGTAATTTACAGGAAGATCGTCTCACACCAAGTCCAAGGTATGGACAACTTGAACAAGGCTTGTGAAGAAATTTTAGTAAATTCACAGATTAACAAATCTTTAACATGAAGAACGATGGAGAAAATGATTAATGTTTGCTGCGCTGTGGGCATTTTTATCTTGCGTAGAAAGACTGAATAGCCTAGAAACGCCTCGGTCCAGAGGGCGTTAGATGTGATTGGATGTTGTGTTCGATCATTACCAAAAGCGCCAATCAGAAAATAGCGTGCTCCGTTAACTAGCCAATCACAATGCACAGTGACTGAGATGGGCGTGACCCTCAAAACAGACCGTCGGGAAACTAGCTTGATGAAAATCGATAGGGGGTACTAACCGAAACCAAATTGTTTGAGCAAAACAAAAAGAGTGCAATATTTTGCTGCATGAGGTAAAACATTTCCCACCAGTTTTTATTTATTAATTGCATGAGTGTTTAGTGTAAGTATTTTCTGTTCAATCTCGATGTTGTGTTGCTCTTCGTCGCGGTGTTTTCTTTTAATGGAAGCTGTTAGCTCGAGGCTAGCTAACATTAAAACGTTGAATTGTGGACATGGTTATCTTGATTGAGTTGCATGCATTCAGTATTTAAGAGATTACAAGTGTGCATTGGCCATGTTAAGGGTTATACTTCTTGTCGCACGTCTTTTACCCCCGTTCAGAGTTGCCAGATAGATTCCAGGTTTTCCCGCCCAAAAATCTGTTAAAGACCGCCCAATCAGAAAGTGTCACGTGACACATCACATACAACGTCCAAGCAGGAAAAAAATTAAAAGGTCCTCTGGGTTAAAAAAATTGTAGAAATGTTTCCTCTTATCCAACACTTTTTTTTTTCCACACACACACAATACCCCCAACTCCTGTAAAGATACTGTATATTGGTATTTATATGTTCAATGTGATTAATCAAAACCAGTGACCATGTGATCATTGGTGCTCAACTCGTCACATTCCAGGATCTGATTATTATAGACACATTAAATGTTCACTAATAATAATAATAATGAATTCAATTTATAATGCACTTTTCATTAATAAAAATCTCAAAGTGTAACAAAGCAAAGATCAAAATAAAACAAGTGATAAAATCAAATAAAATCAATAATAATATCGACTAAGATCAAAGATAAAATCATGTGGATGCAGATTAGGCTTGCTTAAAAAATAAATAAAATAAAACAAGTGATAAAATCAAGTAAAATCAATAATGATATCAGCTAAGATCAAAGATAAAATCATGTGGAGGCAGAATAGGCTTGCTTAAAAAGAAAAGTCTTTATGCTGCTTTTAAAGTCAACCAGTGACTGTGGAGCTCTCAGGTCGTCAGGGAGGGAGTTCCACAGGCGGGGGGCAGCCACACAGAATGCTCGGTCTCCCATGGTCCTCAATTTGGTTAATTCACTAATGAATATTTCTATATTTATCATCACAGTAATAGTGACACACGTTATTAGTTGTAAACACTAAAAATATTGTTGGCTTAGTGTTTACCTATAACCTAACTAAAAAGTTATAAATGTTGTCTTTGGTGCCTGTTTGTTTTCCAAATATATTAGTGTGTGTGAATGACAGGCATTAACATGAAACACTTTGTAAAACGGTGCTCAGTCCGTTTCCTTCTATCAGTTGACCGGCATTTCTGCCACATCCAATATGGCGGCCGCTCTGACGTACCGCTGCTACAGACCAGCCCACTCAACGAGGTGTCCACTAAAACTGCCTCACCAGTTCTCTGTTGTGATCGCCCTGGCAGATAACAATAGCCAATCAGTGATGGAGAAAGGTCAGAGGAGCTTTGCTATGAAATAATGATGAACGATTGTTTGAAATGTATTTAATAGGTTAACTCAGAAACCGCAGATCTGACTCCAAATCCGCCCAAATTATCACCACCCGTCCAAAGCTATTTTTAGCCGCAAAGTAGAGAGTGAAAACCGCCCAAATGGCGGTAAACCGCCCAATCTGGCAACACTGCCCCCGTTGAGTGAAAAAAAGTTGCGCAACTTCCGTCTGCACTCCCGCTGCAATCCCCCGGTGACAGCCGGCTTGTACATGGCCCCCTGTCAGAACTCCGAGACGCGGACGATGCAGCTTGCAGTGTGTGATTGGTTCAAAGTTTGTGGGCGTTTTTTGTATGGATGTCCATATATGGTGTATGACACCGCTACACGCTACCCAATATACATATATATTATTTTATATATATATATTTTTATAACACAAAAGCATGCATGTGTAAAGTTGACCAAATGAAGAGGATCGCGCATGCGCGCAACTTTTAAAACAAAGAAAACTCAGCTGTCAAGCAACACGCCTTTGTGGTCCACTGGAAACGCGTCGCGTTGCCACTCCAAACCTTATCTAGACTTGGGTTCGATTCTCACTTGGTTGAAATTATTTTACGTTTGTCTATTATTGGATAAAAAAAAGGAGTTAATATGCCTGTGGTTAACACAAACTCCTTTTTGTTGTTGTTATATAATATGATTATACAGTACTCCTGCACTTAATTTACTGTATAGATATTTGGGGTACAGCGCAGGGGCGGCCGGCCACTAGAGGGCGCCCGGGCGCCGCCCACCTGGAACCACCTGGAACCTCTGCAGCTCTTCACCATTTGAAGACTAAATAATAAAATAAAAATATTTCGAAATGTATGCATACGTATATGTTTTTAGTTGTGTAGGATAAATATTTTACGAGTAATGATGAGTTATATTGTTTGTTTCAAAACACGTTTTTTGATTGTGACGTACTTCCGGTCCTCCGTGAGCGCCGGCAGCTTATCCATTGGCTCTCATTATAAGTAGCGCATGCGCAGTTATGTCCCATCTTTACAAAGCTATTGGTGTCTTCAGGGCGCAGTTTTCGCCGCCCTGGAGGCCTGGACTCGTCTAACGTGAACGCTGCGTATCGGCAGCGTGTTTCCGGTCATTTATTTATTTAAAAAATTTTTTTTTTCTGGAAAATGAGCCAGGGTCCTGGAGGGTGCGTGGGAGTTTGCCCAACCAGTTTACATGTGCTTTGTGGACTTGGAGAAGGCATTCGACCGCGTCCCTCGGGGGGTTCTGTGGGGGGTACTCCGGGAGTATGGGGTACCAGGCCCTTTGATATGGGCTGTTAGGTCCCTGTACGACCGGTGTCAGAGCTTGGTCCGCATTGCCGGCAGTAAGTCAGGCTCGTTTCCAGGTGAGAGTTGGACTCCGCCAAGGTTGCCCTTTGTCACCGATTCTGTTCATAACTTTTATGGACAGAATTTCTAGGCGCAGCCAAGGTGTTGAGAGGATCCGTTTTGGTGGCCTTAGAATCGCTTCTCTGTTTTTTGCAGATGATGTGGTCCTATTGGCTTCATCAGATCGTGATCTACAGCTTTCACTGGAGCGGTTTGCAGCCGAGTGTGATGCGGCCGGGATGAGGATCAGTTCCTCCAAATCCGAGGCCATGGTCTTGAGCCGGAAAAGGGTAGCATGCCCTCTCCGGGTCGGGGAGGAGGTCCTGCCCCAAGTGGAGGAGTTTAAGTATCTTGGGATCTTGTTCACGAATGAGGGAAAACTGGAGCGTGAGATCGATAGGCGGATAGGTGCAGCGTCCGCAGTGAAGCGGGCGCTGTACCGGTCTGTCGTGGTGAAGAGAGAGCTGAGTCAAAAGGCAAAGCTCTCAATTTACCGATCGATCTACGTTCCCACCCTCATCTATGGTCATGAGCTTTGGGTTATGACCGAAAGAACAAGATCTCGGATACAAGCGGCTGAAATGAGTTTTCTCCGCAGGGTGGCTGGACTCTCCCTTAGAGATAGGGTGAGAAGCTCAGTCATCCGGGAGGGACTCGGAGTAGAGCCGCTGCTTCTCCACATCGAGAGGAGCCAGTTGAGGTGGCTCGGGCATCTGGTTAGGATGCCTCCTGGACGCCTCCCTGGTGAGGTGTTCCGGGCATGTCCCACCGGGAGGAGACCCAGAGGAAGACCCAGGACGCGCTGGAGGGACTATGTTTCTCGGCTGGCCTGGGAACGCCTTGGGATTCCCCCGGAGGAGCTGCTCCAAGTGGCTGGGGAGAGGGAAGTCTGGGCCTCCCTACTTAGGCTGCTACCCCCGCGACCCGACCCCGGATAAGCGGAAGAAGATGGATGGATGGATGGATGGAAAATGAGCCATGCACTGACAAGCAGGCTGGCTGCAGGTACGTTTTGAATCATGAAAGCCCTTTATCTAATGTCTATTTGCATTTCTGACTTATATGCCTCACAATTTTTATATAGCTGTTTGTGAAAAAAGCCTTCAGCTGACTATTTATTCTGGTGAATTTGTTTGTGGAGCTACCATGCTAATGCTAGTTTTTATCTAATGCTTATATTATTATATTACTATTCCTGACTGATATATGCCTCTCAACTACATCTTGCAAAAGTGTTTTCTAAACGTTATGTGTTTAACAAAAGCTTGTTCTTACATATTATTATTCGATTATTGTTGGATTTTGAGTAGATTTAGCTGCATCTCACTGAATCTTTGCTACTTGTTAAAACTGAAATCGGTCCTGCAGAAAAATGTTCTGATACCACATTCAGTAATTATCTAAAACCAGAAAGTTCTTCACTCAAGAGACTCAAATGCACATTTGCATCTTGAAGTCTTGTCTGATCATTATTCCAAAGAACATCACTTTTGAAAATCTATTTAGGAATTACTCAGTTTTGAAGCAAGTTATTTTAACTCCAGTTTGTGTACAAAACTTGAGCTGAAGTGACGTCAAACCTGTTAAATGTCTGACAATATAAACTTTTTATATTTAACAGATGTCTGCTGGTTTTATGAACCTCACTGTTTGTAGCAGCCCTTAAAGAGAAATGTTCTTCCACTACAGGACACAATGATGATGAGGGAACCTCTGGTCCAACCTGTATGTGAGAAGTGGGGAGACACCACTGAGCCGAGATCAGATCCAAACACCGAACAAGTTGTTCCAATGAGGCACCGAGGACGGAGGACAGGAAGTGATCCACGTTGAAACCATCAGATGAAGCAGCTCTTTGTTCAGTCATCCACACAGTTACATTTCTCTGACTGATTGATTTGTTTTTACTAAAATTGTTAAAATAAAACTGGACTCTCAGCCTGTCTTAAATCAAAATATGATACACATTTTTTTTGGGTGATACATCAATAAGAATACAAGTTAGAATGTGTTCAGTGAACATTTTATTTTCTTACAAGAGAGTCACAGCGCCAAGTCACAACAGAAGTTGTCTCAGGGCACTGAACAGAAACAATCAAATATAAAAATAATAAGTTAACAGAAACTTGCTGCTGCTGGTAGTGGAACCAACACAAGACTTATCCTTTGCTGTCAGATTTTGCATTTTCATATTTGTGTTCATTCCACACCCAGCAAACATGTTGTCCACTGCAGGAGACACTGTCTGTCCAGAACACTCAAACATACTACCTGAGAAGTTGAGGAAAATGATCATATCTGCTTCTCAGGCAGTATGTTTGAGTGTTCTGGACAGACTGTCTCCTGCAGTGGACAACATGTTTGCTGGGTGTGGATTTAACACAAATGAGAATGCAAAATCTGACAGCAAAGAGCAAAGGATAAGTTTTGTGTTGGTTCCACCACCAGCAGCAGGGTGGGTCCTCAGACAGAACGACTGGTGGAACGTCCTGGTCCATCTGCAGCTCTCTCTTCATGTTCTCTTCCTCAGCAAAAGCTGGACAGACTGAAGGGAGGTGTTTCCTAAACAAACAGCAGGTTCATCAGTATTATCAGTAAAAAAAGGATTATTAAATCATTATTAAGATTGAGAATGTATATAATTTCATCGTACACTCTCCTCATCCACTCCCTCGTTCTCAGACTGCATGGTGACCCCATCTCCACAGTATTCTTCTGTTGACCACAAAGAACAATTACTTTTATTTAGTCTAAAAAAGCTAAGTCTGGTCCTCTGGACATTCTTTGAAATTAAATGAGTTTTGTAATTTGTAATTACATTATCATTTATAACAATGTAATTACATTAATTATTTATTTGTATTGAGTTTTAACAAGTAGCAAACATTGAATGTCCAAAGGACCAGACAGCTTTTTTAGATTTTTCTACCTGGATTATTGAGCATGCATCAGGGTACTTGTATTTCGATTTCAGATTTTAATAGCAGAAAAGACATTTGTGCATGAATGACAATTCACCTGCTCAGTTTGGTTCTGCTGCCAGACACGTCATCCATCTAGGATCCATGCATCCATCCATTCATCCATCTAGAGCAGAGCAGCTCTTCTCCACCTTATAACAAGGTGGGATTAATTTATTTTGACAAGTGGTCCATGCAGGTGGTGTGTTTGGGTTGATGGTTTCACCATGTCCCTGAAAACACATATAAACAAACGTTAAAAAAATATCCCGTTAGCTTAGCATTACTGCATTCTTAGACATTTGAGGTTGTTTGTCCAATAAAAAAATATGAGCTAACGTTAGCATCATGTTTGCATTTGAGCTGACTTACCGCTTCAAGTTGATTATAACTTGTTAGCTACCTTAATGTTAGTATGAGAGTAGTTTATATATCTAAAAAGGCTAAGTCTGGTCCTCTGGACATTCAAACAACCAAAACAAAACAAAGCAAAAAAAACTGTAGAAACGTTTCGTCTTTCGTCCGAAAGACTTCCTCAGTCTGAGAAGCTGTATTCAGCTCAGTCTTATAAATAGCACCCTCCCACAGTGGATCCACCAGTTGGCTGATGACAGCCTGAAACCAGCTGCTCACATGAGCAAGGAGGACCATCAGCCTGACGATGGATCCAGAGGACCAGACTTAGCCTTTTTAGATTTTTCTACCTGGATTATTGAGCATGCATCAGAGTAGTTTATATCCACCTTATTCCTAGCCCCCATGATGCCTTGCGCGAATTATGTGTACGACTTCCGCCTGAAGTGCAGCAGTTAAAGCCCAGTCTACTGGCTGTGTATTTTCACGTTTGTTTTTTTGTTTTGTTTATTTCTAATTAATTGCAATGGTTACTTCGTGTTGGGTTAGTGGGTGTTCCTGTCGGGTAGACGTTTGTTCAAAGCGCAGTTTTCACTTCATCCCAAAAATAAGTAAACGTGAAGGATTTATCTCCATCGGAGGAGCTGACAGCTGCCCCTCCTCTGCTCGGATCTGCTCTCGAAGACGTCGTGTTCAGATCACGTTTTCTCCGGTAAACAAAATATTCTACATAAATCATTTTGTGAAACAATTTCAGAACAATGTGAGAGTATAACTGTCCGTGTGTTGGAGCTGTTTTTTATTTTTTCTTCATGATTTAGCACCGTCTACTAGCTGTGGTTAGCTTAGCATGTAGCGTTAGCATCTGTTAAAGTATTTACTAAACAAATCTGTGGATAAATAATATAAACACATGTGTGTGTGTAATACATTTGCAGTACATACATATACTGTGTGTATGTGTATACTGTATGCACACTGTATATACAGTATATACATACATACTGTACATACATATACTGTGTTGTTTGTACTGTTTTGATTGCAGGTCCCTGTTACTCTCATGTGAATAAAGCAGTGGGATGCTGTCTGTACAGAAAATATTCCATAACACAAGTTCATCTTTTGGTTATTACTACATTTGTTCTATTGAAATATTTATATTTTCAGGAAGGCCTGCACACAAGTCAAACACAGACTGGTCTCCCACACTGAAGTTGACAGACACACTTACTCTGAGACGCAGGAGCAGAACAGCAGGTAATGACACAAGCACCTGGCACAATAATTCAAAAATATTAAAGTATATCTATGATAAAATTACTGAAATCAATATAAAACTGAACATACAGTATATCTTTGTGAATGAGTAAAAATTTTAGGAGCAATTGTATTTATTTTTTCTACTTTGAGTAGCAAACTTGGTCTTATTTTACACTTTGTGATGCAAACATGACAGTTTATTCTTCTTCTTTTTTTTTTAAGGTACAGACGAGTGAAGGGCCAAGTTCCATCGTCTTGGATTCCGGAGGGGTTTGCTGCTTGCTCCAGTCGTCCAGTGGTCGTCCAGCGGTCGTCCAGTGGTCCCACATGATGAATCTGTTCCAGTTTGTTTAAAATCAGAAACTGCCCATCATTTCTTGTTGAGTGTTTTTTTTATCTGGTATTTATTCTGGTATTTATTCTGCAGCCAATCATTTTCATTAAAAGACATCAAATTACCCACAGTTCTCATATTGTATTCAGTTTCAACTGTTTTTAGTTTATAATTATAGCTTTTATTCTGAACTTTTATCAGTCTCCTCCTGGAGGAAGAACAATACAGCAACATGCATGTTTTTAAGTTTTGTACTTGTCAATAAAAAACTAAACTGGTAAGTTGCCAAAAAACAATTACTACATCTATGTTTTTTTATTTGCAGTAGAACTTCTCATTAGACATTAAACAACGTATCTTATTGAAATAAAGAAGGTGAAACTTAGTGCAACTGTTTTATTCAAACTAAAGGAAAGCACACGTTCATTTAGCAATGCCTGTTTCACAGCAACACCAAATGTATTTCAGACGCAGATTTATTTATAGAAATTATATTTTCACTCATTTGTTGCTGTGGTACATAACTGCACACAAACTTCTGGACCAACTGGAGCGTCATCCATCCCCCTGGACCAACTGGAGCGTCATCAATCCCTGGACCAACTGCTTCATCCATCCCTGGACCAACTGCTTCATCCATCCCTGGAACTCACCTTATGCAGAAATATGACAGAAAGGAGGAAAGTAAAAGTACAGTATACAAACATCAGGGTTCATTTATGAACACAAACACACACCTAGATTATATATGGTAAATGGTAAATGGAGCTTATTTATATAGCGCTTTCTAGCCCCCTGTGAGGAGCCCCAAAGCGCTTTACAATACCAACCATCCACCCATTCATACACCGGTAGCGGCAGACTGCCATGCAAGGCGCCTTTCCAGTCCTACCGGGAGCAACTCGGGGTTAAGTGTCTTGCCCAGGGACACAACGACACATGGTGTGGGGAACCGGGATTCGAACCTCCAACCTTCCGATCGGGGGACGACTGCCATTACCACTACGCCACGGCCGCCCCATATTATATATATATATATATATATATATATATAAACACACACCTATATTATATATATATATAGATATATAGATAGATATGTATAAATAAACGCACACACAGCATACATATAGGTGCGTGTGTTTATTTGCCAGTTATGAACGAAAATATTAGTATCATTTAATCACTGACTACATAAAATCATAACACTAAAAGCTGTCTCTTAAATCATACCTGGTGTTCTCGATCCTCTGGAGGATACAGAGTCTTTTTTCAGGTGGTTTCTCGTAGCCCAGCCACAAAGAAGGATGCAGGTTTTTGTTTTCGGAGCATGTTCAACACACACTAGTTGCAGCCACAAATTCAGCTTCGTCTGATTATTCGTACAGCCACGAACAGCGCAACAGGTACCCGAGCTCCACAAGGACATCTTCGTGAAAATATTAGCTCGAAATAACAGAAAACAGAACTTTAACAGAACTTCAACGACGCGCACATATTAGCAAGTAAACAACGAGGAGCCAATACAGAAATTCTACTTCCGGGGTCAAACGGAAGTACGACACATTATCGCTTCTACAGTGACGCCCCCAAGAATAAGGTGGATAGTTTTTTTTTAACTGATAGAGATGATGTCACGGACCACACTGTTACTTCTGAGCTCATCAAAGACGGGCCACGTTTTTTACTTCACTCTCCTTTGCATGATATAAAATTATTGCAAGTGCTGCACTGAGCTTGTAATGTACTTTAGTGTACATAAATATATAATAAAGAGGATGCAGGTCGTCTTCACACCACATACTTTTATTGAACAAACTACGTTGTTGTTTCCCGCTCGGGAAAACCCCTTACAGCTGTACCCACGATGCTTTGCGCACACACTCTTAAAGTGACAGTACGTCTTATTTACCATTCATCACATCTCCCCTCCTTAAAAGAGAATGCATATGTAACTGAGTAACAAATAATTTTCTAAGCTCCCTAGTAACAGAAAGTCATTTTACTGTAATAAACAATTTCCAGTCCACCATCCTCCCTGAAACAACGAGAACACAGTTTCATGTTAACACTTGTAACAAAATACAAAATTAAAGTCACAACCCGTGCAGCTGGTGCATACAAACCACTACAAACAAAGACAACTGTCATTGCAACAACAACAAAATCTGCTTCTCTCATGTCAAATCTTCTAAATACATTTGACTACAGGTTAAGTTTAGTCTGTGGTTTGCTCACTCTGCCGGAACGAGTGGTTCTAGACCCTTCAATAAGAGTGTCTTGTGTGACAGAACCCGGTATCACTGGTTCTTCTGTCCATCCCGTGTCCGTGTCCTCCTTTGAAGTGGTTACATCAGGACCACTGTCGAATGATGTGAGGTGGCTGGGAGTTGCCAACAGATGGAGCCTGTTCCTTCTGTATCGCTTCCCCTGTGCTGTCTCCACAATATAAGATCTGGGTGTGGAGCTTGTGTTTTGGACTACAGCAGGAGTTGTCCACTGTTTCTGTCCATTCAATTTTGTGAGCACCGAGTCCCCTGGGATCAGTGGTGGTAAGTGTCACACTCCATTGCGGCGATTGTAGAAATATGCTTGTTTTTGTTTAGCTGAGTCATCAGTTTGTTGAATTTTATTCATGTCAGGCCAGCCAGGTTTCAGATTGTCCTGCAGGGTGGGCAGAGTCGTCCTGATTTTCCTGCCCATTAACAGTTCAGCTGGACTGGCTCCTGTAGAAGTGTTGGGTGTGGCTCTGTATGTCATCAGAGCGAGGACGGGGTCATCCTGGCGTAGAATGCTCTTTGCAACCTGAACAGCCCTCTCCACGTGGCCATTACTTTGGGGAAAGTGGGGGCTTGATGTGACGTGAGAAAAGTCATAAACTCTACTAAACTCCCTCATCTCTGTAGAAGCCAGCTGCGGACCGTTATCACTCACTAACACCTCTGGAATACCATAACGTGCAAAAGTAGCTTTAAGCCTGGCAACAACTTGGCTGCTCATAGTAGTCGGTAGATGTAAAACCTCCAGAAATCTAGAAAAGTAATCAGATACGACCAAGTAGTTCTGCTTTTTAAACTCACATAGGTCTACTGCCACTTTCTGCCACGGTCTAGATGGTAGTTCAGTTGGAATCAAAGGCTCCTTCCTGTGTGTATTTCTGTTCTCTACACAAAAGGAACACTGTTGCACTTTAGTGATGATGTCATGTCTCATCCTGGGCCACCAGACTGATTGAAGTGCCCTCTCTCTACACTTACTTAAACCTTGGTGCCCATCATGAATCCTCTCTAGAACCTCCTCCCTCATGCTCGCAGGGATAAATATGCGGTTCCCTCTCACAACTAAGCCGTCTAGCTCAGACAACTCTCCTCTAACCTGGTAAAAATCCCTCACTGACTCTAGAACTTTGTCAATGTACTCAGGCCAACCTGACCTAATGAAGCTGTACACAGTCTGAAGCTGTGGGTCACTAGCTGTACTGTGTTTTATCTCAGTGACCTTCTGTGGTGTGGCTGGCACCTGACTAACAACAGAGTCTATGTGTGCTGCTACTTCATCTTGTAAAGCTCTGTCCCCATAACACTGCTCTGGACCTCTGGATAGAGCGTCCGCCACTGCTAAGGTTTTACCTGGTGCATATTCAGCCACTTCACTGCGGACGCTGCACCTATCCGCCTACCGCTGTACCGGTCTGTCGTGGTGAAGAGAGAGCTGAGTCAAAAGGCAAAGCTCTCAATTTACCGATCGATCTACGTTCCCACCCTCATCTATGGTCATGAGCTTTGGGTTGTGACCGAAAGAACGAGATCTCAGATACAAGCGGCTGAAATGAGTTTTCTCCGCAGGGTGTCTGGACTCTCCCTTAGAGATAGGGTGAGAAGCTCAGTCATCCGGGAGGGACTCGGAGTAGAGCCGCTGCTTCTCCACATCGAGAGGAGCCAGTTGAGGTGGCTCGGGCATCTGGTTAGGATGCCTCCTGGACGCCTCCCTGGTGAGGTGTTCCGGGCATGTCCCACCGGGAGGAGACCCAGAGGAAGACCCAGGATACGCTGGAGGGACTATGTTTCTCGGCTGGCCTGGGAACGCCTTGGGATTCCCCCAGAGGAGCTGCTCCAAGTGGCTGGGGAGAGGGAAGTCTGGGCCTCCCTACTTAGGCTGCTACCCCTGCGACCCGACCCCGGATAAGCGGAAGAAAATGGATGGATGTATGGATATTCAGCCACTGCATTAAAAGTCTCATCAACAGCCTCTGACATCTCACTGGAACATTGTCCAAGTCTTTACTGTTTGATGGGGATTTTAAACCCCTGTTACCTTAAAGACCGTGTAAAGTGAATTTCAATATTTTCTTAAATAAACATGATAAATGTCATAATTGTAATGTTGTAAATGAGTAAAAAGTCTCAAAATTGTAGCTCAATTAATTTTGGAGTTATAGATGAAACTGTGTATAAAGATATGTCTGTTTCAGGATTTTTTAGGCGTGTTTTAAACGTGACCGCGTTTCGTCACGCGGTCTTCATTAGTATAGCCCCACCCCCTGCTGCTCCAGCCGTATAAATTTGTTCTTCGCATGGGTGGAGCCATTCACTCGCGAATCGCAGATAGCATCAGATAGCAATAGCATAGATATTTTGTTCATTGTTAGCTAGCTAATCAATTATGCCTCGTTCCTGCATCTTCCCTGGATGTCGCAATGGTCAGGGCACCCACATTGAGACGCAGGAGGGAGTCAAACAAACCCAGGCGTGCTGCTGGAGCGACCACTGCCACCTGCACCTCCGCGCGCCGTCCCCACGCGTGTGTGTGTGTGAGAGCGATCCGCGTGGAGATGAAATCCTGCCACGCGCGCCGTGAAACGCAGTGACTCCGCTGACACAGATGAGATAACTTAGTTATCAACGTGATTACTCTTTATTTTAATCACCAACACAGACCCCGCATGCGATGTGACCGGGTCGGACCGGGTGCAGCGAGTCCGCTGCTCATCTTCTAAAATAGCGCTTATTATTAAACACATAACAGCGGAGTTATGAATTATAGTTGTGTCCTCAACTTTAAAAACAAAACCAGAGTTGTTAGTGCACTAAAAACAGCGTAACTCTTGGAAAAAGGAGCTGCTGGCAGCCAGAACTCAGATAAAAACGGAGCAGGTGGATCTCTGCTTCACCCGTCTGCCTCTCCACACACACAGCTCAGCTCAGGGGGCAGGACACGGCGCAGTACTGCGCTGAAACCACACCCACGCGCTGACACGCCCCCAGCGTTTCAGTCCATGCCACATTCATGTTTTTTAATGATTTTTGAGACTTGTTCATTGGGGCAGCCGTGGTGTAGTGGAAATGGCAGTCGACCCCCGATCGGAAGGTTGGAGTTTCGAATCCTGCATCCGCCCACCATGTGTCATTGTGTCCCTGGGCAAGACACTTAACCCCGAGTTGCTCCTGGTAGGTCTGGATGGCGCCTTGCAAGGCAGGCTACCACTACGGGTGTATGAATGTCTGAATGAATGGGTGGATGGCTGGTATTGTAAAGCGCTTTGGGGCTCCTCACAGGGGGCTGGAAAGCGCTATATAAATAAGCTCCATTTACCATTAATTTTATAAGGTAAACAATGTTTTTAATCAGTCAGATTTATATGGGTGATTAATAACACATATTTATGCCATGTGACAAACTCAAAACACAAATTTAATTTTACTTTACACGGTCTTTAATAAAAACCACACAAGATAAACAAGAGAACAGTGTTAAATCAGACAAACAACTTTGCAAAGGGGAAGGCTTTTTAATGTCTTTTGAAACTTAGTTTGGTCTCAAATACATTGTCCAGCACAATTCCGAATTGTACTGGACATGACAAGCTATTTAAACAAGAAGGAGGTGGAGTTGACAAGCTCTGACGTCTTACAGATAAAACAAACAAGTCATGGTTCTGATCCAACAAGAACATCTAATCCAAACATTGTCAAGGCTAGAAGACTGTCTTTTCTGTATCAAGGAGAAAAGCAAACAAACATGTTTGTACTATCAAATATAAGTGTTTAAAGGGAACAGAGAATATTTGATATAAGTGAGCTGGGTTATAATTATTGGGTCAGAGTAATTAGTTTTAGATGATAAATATTGAACATCTCCATCATTCCATCCTCTTTATCATATATAAACTGATCATTATCAATTATGTGAGTGGTATGGAAAACCAACCCCGAGGCCGAATTTCTAATTAGGGGCAAAAAACACACCACCGTCCCGTGCCTCCACAGTAACGCCCTGACAACTCAGGATCACCTTTTTAGGATGGTTTGAGAGATTATAAAGTTTTGGAGAACTCTGTTGATTGTCATATTTCATGACTTATTTCAATGTTTGAGAGAAATAAAGATTTGAGGAGAATTTTGCAGTGAGTATGGTCTCATTTCATGGCTTATGTCAAAAGTTTTAAAAGGAATAATATATTTAGCAGGGATTAGTCTATTTACCCACAAAAACCAAGTTTTTCCAAAGAAATAGAACTTTTGAGAAGAAACATATATATATATATATATATATATATATATATATATATATATATATATATATATATATATATATATATATATATATATATATATATATATATATATATATATATATATATATATATATATATATATATATATATATATATATATATATATATA